>JAJEJO010000111.1:43392-124844 GCA_020662805.1 Glaucomys volans | reverse complement strand
TAAGTCCTTTGGGTATAAACCAAGGAGTAGGATAGCTGGGTCAAATGGTGGATCCATTCCAAGTTTTTTGAGGAATCTCCATACTGCTTTCCAGAGTGGCTGCACCAATTTGCAACTCCACCAGCAATGTATGAGTGTGCCTTTTCCCCCACATCCATGCCAACACTTATTATTGCTTGTGTTCTTGATAATAGCCATTCTAATTGGGGTGAGATGAAATCTTAAGAGATAGTTTTGATTTGCATTTCTCTTATTACTAGAGATGTTGAACATTTTTTCATATATCTGTTGATTATTTGTAGATCCTCTTCTGTGAAGTGTCTGCTCATTTCTTTAGCCATTTATTGATTTGGTTATTTGTATTCTTGGTGAAGAGAGAGCCTACACAGTGGGAAAAAATCTTTGCCACACACACCTCAGATAGAGCACTAATCTCCAGAATCTATAAAGAACTTAAATTTTTTTTTATTTTAGGACAGGGTCTTGCTAAGTTGCTTAGGACTTCGAGTTACTGAAACTGGCTTTGAACTTGCAATCCAAGTCTCTGAGATTATAGACATGTACTATATGCCTGATCCAATGTTACTCTTGAATATATTCTGAAATCTGATCTTTTCTATGTCATGTGCTGTATTTCCTCTGGAAGCTTTCAGAATCTCCTGTTTATCTCTAGTGTTCTAAAATTGTATTTACAGTGGTGTGACTTGGTATAGTCTGTTTTCAAGGAACCGTTCCATTCTAGAAACCTTTCTTTTGTGAAATGTTTTATTTTGTTGATGACTCCTTCACCTCTGTGATTCCTGTTCTTTCTCTCAACTCAAATAATGAACCCTCAGACTTCCTCTTCTATCAGAAGCAATATGGATTTGAGGAGGTGGGAAGCATGAATCTAGGAATCAAATGTTTCTTCAACAGCTTTTACCCAATTCTTAGTTAAGCCACACATCTTCATTTAGCCTCATTTCTTTTCAGTACTAGAGTACCAGAATCTTTTGAGGAATTGTGTTGACCGACCTACCTACCTTCCTTCCTCCCTCCCTCCCTCCCTCCTCCCCTTGAGTTGCTGGCAGTCCCAGCAACTTGTGCTCGCTAGGCAAATGCTACCACTAAGCCACACCCCCAGTCCTGTGTTGATTTTTAGCCACCATTCTTCAGATTTGACTCAGTTGGTCTCAAGATCAGTTATCATTTGTCCATCTGCTTTCTATTTCCCAAAAATTATGTCGTTGTCATTTTCTAAGTCTGTGTATTTGTCATTTTAGAGAGACTGTATTATAGTTTTAATGACATTTCAAGTGCAATTAAGATTAGAATGTGTGTGTTCACTTTGCCTTCCTAACCTTTATGTTCTACTTTTACTATGTGTTTACAGAGATTAACACAAAACTCATCCTCCAAGTCTGTGATAATGCCAAAAGAAAACTTTCATTTATTTGTCTCGCCTTTCTCCTCCTTTCACTCCCCTTCCTCTTTTCCTTCTCCTCCCTTTTCTTCTTCTTCTTAACTCTCTTCTCCCTCTCTCCCTCTTTTCCCCCTCCTCTTCTTCCTCTTTTCCCTTCTCCCTTCTGATAGAGTGGAGATTGGTAGCTCTAAATTCATGAATCCAGACTGTATTGTTTAATAATAACTAACATTTATTAAATACTTTTCAATGTGCTTTGGGTCTACATGCATTATCTTCAATGATTCTCCTAATAACCCAGTTAAGATCACCATTTGACAAACAGTGAAACAGAGGTACAGAGAGGAAATGTAACTTTCCCAAGGTCACAAAGTTTGTGCATAGTGGAACTAGAATTTGAACCTAGGCAGCCTGACACCAAAGCTTTTGCTATTAATTATTATCATTATATTATTGCATAATATAGCAAATGGAAAAGTCTCTTTTATGCATTCAGTTCCATTTAATATATAAACCCTTCTGTTTCCACTTGCAGCACTGGATAGATGACTCAGAACATTAACTGGATGTGTCCAGGATGTCTTTTTATGTAGTCAGGTCTTTTATATATTTGGGGTTTTTTTCATATTTTTATTGGTTCACTATAGTTGTATATACTGATGGAATTTGTTGTTACATATTTGTCCATGCATACAGTATAACAGTATAACTATAATTTGACCAATATAATTCCCCAGTATTTCCCCCTTTTTAAAAAAATTTATGTTTTGTGATACTAGGTATTAACAGGGGCACTTTACCACTGAACTATATCCCTACCCCTTTTTATTTTCTATTTTGAGAAAGGGTCTTGCTAAATTGCTGAGAGTCTTGCTCATTTTGTTAAGGCTAGCCTCAAACTTGGAATCCTTCTGCCTCAGCCTCAAATTGCTGGGGTTACAAGCATGCATCATCACACCTGGCTATGTTACTTCTCTTTTAATTATTAAATGATGTCTTTTGAATCTGAAAGCATTCACATACTTTTCCAAAGAAAAGTATTCCCTATACTTGGACTTTTCCAAAGAAAATTATTCTTATTATTAATAATAATTATTAATAATTATTCTTATTATTAATAATAATTATTATTATTTCCAAAGAAAAGTATTCCCTATACTTGGACTTTTCCAAAGAAAATTATTCCCTATACTTGGACTGGATCTAGAATTTTGGGGGAAATTTCTAATAAACCTTTAAGGGTAGAAATTTAAGTTCATCTGAATAAGTTAGTTTAATCTTCCTGAATTAGTTTTTTTCCTGAAATTAGTTTTTAATATTCAAAATATCTATCTTTTCCTGCCTCATAGGATAAGGGAAACACAGATATCTTACAAAGAAATTTTTTAAAAAAAAGGAATGTATATAAAAGTTTGGAGAAAAGTCACACTGTGAGTCAGGAGCCAAATCTTCTGTCTTCTAGACAGCTCTGAGTCTCACCTAGCTGGGGAAATCCATCCAGTCCAATAGTTTAATCATTTTTTAAAAGGCTGAATAACTGTGTGGGTGCTAATGGCATCAGAGCAGACAGTGGTATTCAGGAAATGCATCCCACACTTGACAGGATGTTCCCAAAGCAGAAAGGGCATTTCTCTTCCTCAGTAGAATTGTTTCATTGACTAAGAACAAGATGAGATAATTGAAATCTCCCTAAAATACCAAAGATTGACAAAAGCAGGATATAGCATATAGTGGGTTTAACATAAACCAGTGGGATCATTTATGACATCATAATGAAGTAATTAAATTTGTGTATATTTTTCCCAAGACATGCAAAGGACTTTATCAAAAGTCAGTGGGTTTAAATCTGTGCACAAAGAGATGGAGATAGGACCCCATCTCAGCCTCACCCTTCTTGAAACTACTCCACCAAACTTTAAAAGCCCACAGTGCTTACATATACCCAGGAAAGCTTCCCGCTCCCTCCTTGCCCCAGTTTCTGCTTTTTCACCAAAACACTTCTCTTTTCACCACTTTCTGATTCTCCCATTTTCATCAGGTGCTACTCCATCTTACATGGCATATATAGTTCTTAAATAGTTCCAGCAAGACAGCATTATTAATTTTCCTTTAAATAAGTAATGACCTCTCTTCTTTCTGCAAGCAGCAACACTGTCCAAGGTAAAACTGAGGCTGAGACAACAGCAGCTGAGCAGCAGGCAAATTAAAACATGATGTGACTATTTGAAATCAGAAGCATTGAGCCACAACTTTGGTGGGTTTCTTGTACTCTACTCTTTGGTGGCATTTTCATCGGTACCCAGAAAATGTCAGATATAGCAGTCACTCAAGAAATAAATAGTCATCATCTCTAGAGCAAGGGTTCTTTTCTTTAAACTTGGCTGAAGAGAAAACTGAGAGGAACAAAGATAAAGAATGAATGAAAGTGGGTATAGGTAGCCTGCAGAGGGTTATCACATCATAGTACATCATAGAAAACTCCATTGTACTAATTTATGATTTCTTTTTTTTTTTTGTACTAGGGATTGAACCAGGGACACTCGACCACTGAACCACATCCCCAGCCCTATTTTGTATTTTATTTAGAGACAGGGTCTCACTGAGTTGCTTAGGGCCTTGCTAAGTTGCTGAGGCTGGCTTTGAACTCGCAATCCTCCTGTCTTAGCCTCCCAAGTGCTGGGATTACAGGCATGTGCCACAACACCTGGCTGACTTCTCTTATTTTTTTGGCTATAAACTTTGTGGAGAGCACAGTGCATCAATTAACAAACATTATGTTTGTGGTCTTCAAGTCCTGGAACACTGCCCCAGAAGAGTTCTTCATAGTCTTTGTCCCAAAGGACTTTTATGTTTCTTAGTTTGTGAGAAATCATTGTCAAAATTAAAAACTGCACATGAAAAAAAACTTTATTTTTCTTACTTTCTCTTGTCTGCCTTTGACTTAGCCCCTCATATCCTGAATTCTAGCCAGACTCAAATAGGAAAATCCCCACCCAGTACCAACAACCCTAGTTTAATCCCTATATTACAGTGAGGTTGTCTTTTGGTAAAGCAATCATATGAAAAAATGGAGAAGTATCCTGGCTCCAATCTCCCAAACAACTGTAACTGGTATTAGAAGTTGGTATTCATTTATGTGGAAAGAGTATGCAGGATATTTGTGCTTATTTTAAGAAGTTCGTGGAATTTTAAATATTCCCACATATAAATAACTAAAAACATTCTCCTTAACATCAGCATTCTATTTAAAATGAATTTGCTTTCCTTTATGAGCTCAGGTTCTGAACTGTAGTTCTACTTATGTGCCAAGAGAAGGCAGATCTTCTAACAAATGTTAGGTGATGTTGATATTATTGGTCAGAAAATCACTTTGAGAACCACTGCTCTGGTATTAAAATCTGCATCTTAAAAAAAAAGGAATGATAAGACCTAACTAATAGAATTCTCTTGTAATTAAAATGAGATGATGAAAGCACTTATCTTGATGCTCATCCAGTGAACTTAAATTTCTGAAAAAAATGGAGGCACACACTAAATCACTTTGCATTCTCCTTGGTATAAAGACTCACATAGTTTTATCTGAGAAAATGAGACCTCCGAAAGGTAAAACCCATCAAATGAATGATTCTTTGTCCACAAACCCTCTACACAGCCCCAATTTGTACTAAAACAGCTGCTGAATGTGAGAACAATTTCTATATTAATTCAGCTCCCCTGCTACCTCAGGTCCTATAGGGAGAAGAAAACTATTCCTGAGTTCAGGAATCTGCAAACTTTTGTGATTCCTTAAAAGCTGTTTATATTAATTTATTTCACATGTGGAGTTTACAGCATCAGAAGCCACCAGGAGTTGACACTTAGCTGCATTATCCAAGGAGTACTGGACCCTAACTAGATGGATATATTTGGAACCTGTCCCCAACTAAGGCTAAACTAAAGTACAGTTTTTCCTCACCATCCCTGTGCTGAATTATTAAAGGAAGAGAGGTTTGGCAGAAAGTGGAGAGGTAGGTTAATGAAGGGAATGTGCTGGGCATGGTGTCACACATCAGTTATACCAGTGACTCAGAGGTTGAAGCAGGAAGATCACAAGTTCTAAATCAACCTCAGCAATTTAATGAGACCCACAGCAATTTAGCAAGACCCTGTCTCAAAGTAAAATATTAAAAAGGCTGGGGATATAGCTCAGTGGTAAAGTGCCCTGAGGTTCAATTCCTAGTATCATAAAAGAGAAAGAAGGAAATGTACTTCCCTAACAGATGGACTTTCTGGACCACCTTATCAAATAGGCCTCTGGTTGTTTCTTAAAGTCATTAAAAGGAAGAGACATTGTCAGAGAGAACATTCCCTGAGAGCCAGGTGGTTTTGAGATCCTTTCTGAATTACCACCTAGAAACGCTTTGAGTAAGTCCCTAATTTCTCTTAGCTCCCTTAGTCTCTAAATGAGAAAACACTGATATCCCTCATAAATTGCTTTGAGAACTAGTAGAAAATTATCAGATTGTCTCATCTTTACATACAAAAAATTATATATAAATTATGCCATTTTTAAATTTCTTTCCTTTTTTTTTTTTTCAGTACTGAGGATTGAACCCAGGGGTACTTAACCACTGAGCCATATACCCAGCCCTTTTTTTTGCATTTTATTTAGAGACAGATTCTTGCTGAGTTGCTTAGGGCCTCACTAAGTTGCTGAACCTGACTTTGAACTCATGATCCTCCTGCCTCAGCCTCCCAAGCGACTGCGATTACAGGCATGCACCACCATGCCTGGCTACATTTTCATTTATGATGATAAATTTTCATAACACTGTTAAGGATAGTGAAGGGGGAGGGGAGGTGTAGGCATAGACAGAGGTACTTTATTAATATTTTGCAGATAAAGAGATCTCAGCAAATAAATAAAATTGAAATTCAGAATTCCTAACTCAGGCCAGAACCCCAATCACCAATCCTATGCTGATATAAACATGAATTTGGAATAATGCATTAATTACTACTAATAAAAAGGAAGAATATTAGATGACTGATGTTTTAGTTATAGTTCTACCAGAAAGTGCCTTTTCACCAAATGTTAGTGTAGAACAAGATGCCAGTCATAATTCTCACTGACTGTCTTCTAATTGCTGCCTCTTATTGTGTAGGTAGGACACTGAGCACTGTAAATTCCCATTTGGGTTGACTGCTGCCACCTCTGGGCATTGGCATTGCTGGCCTTGAATCACACCCAGGTTTTACCCCATCCAGCTCCGTGTGTGTGTCTGCAGTCATGTAGAGACTCCCACTCCCACGCTCTACACCAGCTCTTTCTCATTTGCATGATTACCCTGAAGCCTCCTACTCCATCCCCTCCCCATAACTCTGCCAGTGATTCACTTCCTATTATACACGAAAAGTAGAAGGTCTCAGGAGGAACAACTTCACATTTCTACATGCATACCATGCATTCACACACCATACTATCAAACTTTTCTGTTTTTAAATCCACCCTTATCCTTCTTCCATCTCAGTGCAAGAGGTGTTCTCTTCACCTCTTCTCTGGATTCTGCCTCTTCCTGCTTTCTCAGGAACCTTGTTCCAACAGTTGTCACTTCTGTGCCTATGTCTTCAGCCTCTCTACCTTGCTACTGTTTTTTTTCTGATCAAAAGGTAAATCTTCTCAAGTCTCTTTCATCTATAAAGAACAAATCCAAAAAACCTGCTCCCTTCACAGTGAAGCTTCTGGGAGGTTGGATTTTGAAGAATCCATACCACTCGTATCTGAAATAAAGAGCAGAACTGATTGCTCATCAAAACAGAGCTGTGCTTGTTTGTCCATGAAAAGCAAACTGCAATCTTACATAGGGTTTAGGGAAGCAACTGAAATCTCACTCCTATGCTCTATGGAATCATCAAATTATTCCACTAGGTCCACATATTGGTCCTTATCATACATGATGCCTCTGTAACACTGATACTTAACCCTCTACCTCCTTCTTAAAATGTTTCTTACAGTATCTCTCTAGTCTTCCTAATATTTCTCCTATCTTTCTTTCTGGTCATTTCTTAGTCTTCATTATAGGATTTTCACATCACCCTCTCCTTTAAATAGTAGTATCCTCAGGTTTCATCCTCTGCTTTCTTCCTTTTATCCTGTCCTGTTATAGCTCATCTACTCTCATAATTCCCAAATCTTTATCTGCAGCCCCTGAACCTTCCCCTAAATGGTAGAGCCACATAACCACCTACCTAATGAACATCTCCTAACTGGGGATATCAAGAGCTCTTCCTCTCAGCTGGGTGTGGTGGCTCACACCTGTAATCTCAGCGAGGCTGAAGCAGGAGGATCACAAGTTCAAAGCCAGCCTCAGCAAGGGCAAGGCACTGAGCAACTCAATGAGACCCTGTCTCTAAATAAAATACAAAATAGGGTGGGGGATGTGGTTCAGTGGCCCAGTGCCCCTGAGTTCAATTCCCCAGTTCCAAAAATAAAAAGCTCTTCCTTTCAAGAACCTGTCTTGGTACAATTATATGTCTTGTGATCCAAATCTTCCTCCCTTTATTTCCCACATCTAGTCAATGACTAAGTGTGCTCTCTTCTGCTTTCCTAGATCTCATCTCTTCATCTTTATTGCTAGTTTTCTCATTATCTCTTGCCTGGATTACTGCAGAAGCCTTCTAATTGATCTGCCTGTTCTGCCTTCTTGCATACCATAATTTTGATCTCTCTAAAATAGTAGTTATATCACTCTCCCATCTTAAATCCTTTGCTTATCCCCCATTGCTTTCAGGCAGGAAAAGACTTATTAGCTTACAAAGACCCCTGTAATCTGACCCCTGCATTTATTCCTACTGTATTTCTGGTACTTTCTGCTACACCTCTGCCTGGAGCCACATTTGATACCTTGCAGTTTCTCAAATTCAGTGTGCTGATAAAGAACACACTCAACATGCTGTTCCTTATCTTTGGAAACTCCCATTCCTTTCCTGGATAATTGGTCTGAAAATTGAGCTGTGCTGTAACTTGCTCTGTGAAGACTTCTCTGACCACCCTCCTTACCTTGAGTCTGTTGGAAGCACCCCTCCTTTGTGCTCTCTCTTTGCACTTGAGGTTAGTTGTACCTTTAGATCTGTATCGCCAACAGTCCCTGCCTAGTGACTTAGAGAGAAGGTTCTCAGTAATGTTGATGGATGAACTAGCCTTTTTATTTTATCAACACCATGATTTTAAATAGATACATATACACACCCACAAGCACTCATATTGTACATGCATGCCCAAAACAACAAAAACAAAACAAAAATCTTGAATTTGATCCAGCCTCTAGATCCAACTACCATTTTAGAGAAAAGGTAGAGACTGAAACCTCTGTTATATGATGCCAGAAGGAGGCAATAAGCAATATTTAAATGTGGGAAATTTTGTAAGAATGTAAGAATAGCCACATTTCTTTAACTGCAAGGGGAAGAGGAAACAGGAGGAAGCCAGTATAGTGGCACACATCCATAATCCCAACTACTAGAGAGACTGAAATAGAAGGATCACAAGTTTGAGACCAGCCTGGGCAACATAGTGAGATCCTGTCTCAAAATAAAAATTTTAAAAGGGCTAGGATGTAGCTCAGTGGTAGAGCACCTCCCAGGTTCAATCCCCAGTACCAAAAAAAGAAAAAAAAAAAAGTGGAGGAGGAGCTTATTAAGGGTCTTAAGAAAGTTATTAAGCAATTGTAATGCACATAGCTTTTTTAGATCTTAAATTCAGAGAAATGTGAACATTGAATATTTTAAGTTAAGGAACTATTGTTAATTTTTTAGTTGTGATAATCAATTATTTGAATTTTTTAAGGCTCCTTATAGTGTGTGATCTCTCTCTCTCTCTCTCTCTTTTGTGGTGTGGAGATTGATTGAACCCAGGAGCATTCTACCATTGAGTTTCATCCCCAGCCCTTTTTTGTGTGTGTGTGATACTGGAAATTGAAGCCAGGGGCATGCTACTACTGACCTTTATCTCCAGCTCTTTATTTTTTAGATATAGGGTCTCACAAAGTTGCCCAAGCTGATCCTGAATTTGTGATCCTCCTGAAGAACTGGCATAGATTTTCTTATTTCTGTAGACATCAGATCCCAAAGGTTTTAGACATTTTGAAAAATCTGTAGTCCATAAAATCCCAGGAAGTGCTAGAGCTAGTGCCTGCAGAGGAGGACATAAAAAGTTGTAAGAATGGAAAAGGAAGTTGTATTTGCCTTTTAGGATTACTCAGAAAAAGTGTTGCTCTCATTGGCCTTTCCCACCTCCCAAGCAGCTTTTCTATTTCTTGAGCACCCCTAAACAGTTATTTCTAACACTTGTAGCCCTGCCAATTATATTTTTACCCTAAGGTCAGAAACTACTTTTCAGCAGTTTTACGCCAAAACTAAGTAACTAAGTCTGTCACTTATGAGCTTCAAAAAAAAAAAGAATTTATTATCTCTTTCTCTCCAGGAGATTAATCAAATTGGGGTAGAAGCCAAACTAGACAATGTTTGCACCAAATATTAATCTGAAATGTTCTTACTCTTCTGATTTCTAGATAATGTCCTTTAGACATCTTAAGGTTGATGGAGAAATAGTAGGGAGTATAGAAAACAACCCAAATCAGAAGTGAGTTTCTTTTAGTTACTATGTAATAGAGTCGTGTTTTTAACATGTAAGATAGACAAAATCCAACTCTAACAACCTCTGTCCTTATATTTAGGCCCTTTATACCTTATGCTGTTACTAATGTGTTAGGGCATATGCCTGCATTTTATTTTTTGTTTTCTGTTATCTGTTTTTATTGTTTGTTTCTCTGAATTATTTTCCTGCTTTCCTGTGGGTTACTTGAACTTTTTTTAGAATTCTTTTCTCTTAGTGGGTTTTGGTTGTTTTTCCTTTTCATCTGTAGCGTATCAAAAATACATATTTGTGGCCCCTTGTTCTAGTTATAACTTGTATCACAGTCTACTGGTGACTGCCTCTTTCCTGGTCCTTTGACTATAGGGAATGGGCCTTTGGTATGTGTGGTATTTGGGTTTGTTCATTTATACTACATGCATTTGGCTTTTCCATTCCTTATGTCCTGAGGTCCCTAGCCAGTTTGCCTTTTTTTTTTTTTAATGTATATATTTTTTAGTTGTTGATGGACCTTTATTTTATTCATTTATTTATATTTGGTACTGAGAATCAAACCCAGTGTCTCACACATGCTAGGCAAGCGCTCTATAGCTGAGCCACAATCCCAACCCACCAGTTTGTCTTTTATCCCCAGCTTTAAAAGCCTTAGGGCTGGGGGTATAGTTCAGTGGTAGAGTGCTTGCTTGGCATGTTTGAGGCCTTGAGTTTGATCCCCAATACTACCAAAAAAAAGTCGTCCCATGTTTATTTTATATATAATGTCCAGGAGTTGTTTTTTTGTTTTGTTTTGTTTTGTTTTTTGTCCAGGAGTTTTAGTTGTGCTTGAGGGAGAGATATAGTGGTACACTCTTGTAATCCCAGCAACTCAGGAGATCGAGGCAAGAGGATTGCAAGTTTGAGGCCAGCCTTGGCAACTTAAGGAGACCCTTTATCTAAAAAAAAAATGAAAAGGACTGGGAATGTAGCTCATGTAGTTCATGGTCAAGCACCCCTGGGTTCAATCTCTCCTACCGTGAAAAAAGAGAAAGAAATATATGTACTGTCTTCCAAATTTTATTTTATTTTTTTATCTAACATAGAATTAAGTTGAATTTTCTTTTTCTTGACTATTCTGAGTATACCTTTGACCCTGGCCCAACCCACTAAATCCAGCTGTGGAATTTACTCCAAAGGAAGTGGACTTTTATATCTGGACTGTCACAGTATTTCAAGCCATTGCCTTTATTCTGCCTACTCATGTTTCTTTCCTGTGTCTTTTCTTTATTCTCCTTTGTTTTTGTTGTTTTCAGAGAGCTGCTGTTAATGTAGACCTTTCAACCACAAGATGGTGCCCCAGAGTAGTTCAAGCTTCCTTGGGCCTTCCCTACCTTGGGCCTCCTCCTTTAACCTAATATTGATAAACTCAGGGCTGTTTTTATCTGAGCCAGGGTATAGCTGCAAAGACCCATTTGTCTTTTTTGTCTTCCTAGCTGCATGGAAATTTAAAAAATCAGTATTAAAAGTATTTTTGTTTGCATTCTTTTCTGTATCTTTATAATTTTGTGGAAATGAATATGGAAAATTTTTTTAAGTAATTGTAATCCCTATTAATGAATCCAGTTGCCATTTTATATCTGGACTCATTGAAAATAATCCGTAATCTTGGTACAGCTTTATAAAAGAAATAAGAGGAGCCTGGTGCCATAGCACATGCCTATAATGCTAGCTACTTGGAAGACTCAGGCGAAAGAATCAAAAATTTGAAACCAACCTAGATAAGTTAGCAAGACCCATCTCAAAAAAAAAAGAAAGACAAGAAAAAGGAATGAATGTATTCTGAAAGAAATATACTTTCAATATCTGAATCCATGAAACAAACTTTTTTAGTATAAATGCTTGCCATTGGGCTGGGGATATAGCTCAGTTGGTAGAGTGCTTGCCTTGCAAGCACAAGGCCCTGGGTTCAATCCCCGGAACCACAAAAATAAAATAAAATAATAAATAAATAAAAATAAATAAATAAAATAAAATAAAATAATAAAAATGCTTGCCATCTTGAGCCTCCATATCTCTATCACAGTGGGTTCTAGAGAACTCAGTTTAAAAACTGAACTGACTAAATACATGCACACATACACACATATATATATATTACATACATGTATATATATTTAGTTATATATAAATATGTGTGTACATATATATGCATATATATATACACACACACACACACACATACACACACACAGAGTTTTATTTATGTGTAAATAAAAACAAGTAGACACGTCTCTGTTTAGAAACCCACACCTGGATCTAGTGTAGCCTGACCTGTGGATAAGTATTATGCATTAGGAAGTATTATTGTAATAGGAAAGCATTTTCCTCAGGCTTCCAAAGATGGAAAATTATTAAGGACTGTTTTCTTACTCCCTTTCAAGAAAACAGAGCCTAACCATTAGGATGATCAGCTAGAAAAATCACTCTCTTCAGATTTTTCCCTTGACCCTTTTGGATTCTGGCTTTGTGTTTTTTTAGCTCTTGGATGTAGTTTCTCAGCTAGCCAAACAGAATCTGCAACTGCTGGTCCTTGGCCGGAAGCACATGCTAACACAGCGTTTCCGGTGGAGAAAAGATGATATGGAAAAAGTACAAAAGCAAGCCAGCTGTTTTTTTGCTGATGACATGTAAGTAATGGAGGTAACAGGTAAGTTACACTTGGCTCTAGTCATCTGCTTGTTAGTTACCTACTTTTGCCATTTTCAAACTTCATGTATATGTGTATATACCTCATTCAAAAAATATTTGAGGCAGCTTACAAAAATATAGTTTCTACAGCAAAAGAAATTTAAATAGATGAGGAAATCAGAATAAAAGAAATGGGAGGAAGATAAGTCAGTGGTGAGATTAGTTAACAGAACACAGGCAATAAAACCCTAAATTGATCATTTAGTGGCTATTCAACAAATACGAGCAACTTGACTGTTCTTGTTCTTGACTGTTCTTGAACAAGGCAAAGTCCCTGCCCTCTTAGGACTTATAATAAACAGGTAATACCTTTTTAGGCAGTGATCAGTGCTATATAAGGCAAAGTAGAATGAGATTAGGTAGGGGTTAGATCAAAGGGTAATGGTTGAAGTGGTCAGGAGAGACCTTTGTGAGGGGGTAAATCTGATGGGAAGGAGGAATGGTGGGAAGAGCATTCCATAGAGAGGAAACACAAATATTTACAAAGCCATGTACCTACACCTATAATCCTAGCTACTCAATAGGCTGAGGCAGGAGAATGGCAAGTTTGAGGCCAGTCTGAGCAATTTAGCAAGACCCTGGAAAAAGGGATGGAAATATAGTTCACTGGTAGAGCTTCTATGTCCTTGGGTTCAATCCCCAGTACCACCAAAAAATCAAACAATAAAAACAGTCCTGGGGACAGGAATAAGCTTGGATTTTTGTTTGTTTGGTACTGGGGATTGAATTCAGGGATGCTTTGCCACTGAGCTACATCCCCAGCTCTTTTTATTTTTTATTTTGAGATGTGGGTCTCCCTAAGTTGCTGAGGTTGGCCTCAAACTTACAATCCTCTTGCCTCAGCCTCCTAAGTTGCTGGGATTACCTTGCCTGCAAGGTTGGCATTTGTGAAGAAAGCAAGATGACTGCTGTGAATTGCTAGAACAGCAACAGAGGAAATACTTAAAGTTTTGAAGTAATAGAAAAGGCAGGGACCACATTACAGAGGATCTCATGGGTCCTGGTAGACAAACAAGGGGCTTAGATTTTATTCTGAATATAAAGAGAAATTTACTACTCAGCCATAGCTTCCCATGAAGCCAAAGGAATGTGGGAAACCTGGTCAGTAAAAAAAAAAAAAAAAAGACTGTCCATGAAGTAAAAAGAAAGCAGCTAACCGGGAGGCATACAAATCTTCAATAGTACATGTGAATTTCTAATGTGCATTTAGGTTTTCATACTCGTTAGGCTAATGACAAAAATTTATTTCTTACTTTTCTTGGATGATGATTAGGTGTGTGCCTCAGCCCTAATCCTAGGTTTTATTAGCTCCAATATGATAACCTCTAGTTTTGTTAGTATTTCCCAAAGTATTTATTCCTAAAAAGGTAAAATGATTCTTTTTGCATGAAGCAGGAGGCCAACTCCTCATCTGAATCCCAAACCAAGTTCCTTTTTTTTTTTTTTGTTGGGAGAAGGAGCTTCCATTTCTCCAAAAGAAGATCACATTCTCTTCATGCAGTCACTGTAGGCAACTTTGGTAGTCATTAGGAGTGCATGCTTGGTTCATATTATAGCCCTGCCACTTCCCATCTGGGAAAGGTATTCCTTTCTCTGTATCTTCCTTTATTCATATGTAATCTTCATGATGTTGTGAAGGTTAAATGAGATAATACTCATAAATTATGCATGTTAAAGTCTTTGCACGGCACCAAATATGTGGAAAGCATATATCTTAGTTATTTTCATCATTACTATTTTTCTTATATGAAAGAATTGGATAAATGCAGTGTTATACCAAGAAGTCTGTTGGAAGTTGGTCTCACTGCTTGGTTTGGGACGTGTTTACTGTACCAGCTGAAGTTCCAAACTCAGTTGTAAAGATTGATTCACTGACCGGGTGTGGTGGCGCACGCCTGTAATCCAAGCGACTTGGGAGGCTGAGTCAGGAGGATCGCGAGTTCAAAGCCAACCTCAGCAATTTAGCGAGGCCCTTAGCAACTCAGTGAGACCCTGTCTCTAAATAAAATACAAAAATAGGGCTGGGGATGTGGCTCAGTGGCTGAGTGTCCCTGAGTTCAATCCCTGGTTCCAAAAAAAAAAAGATTGATTCACTGACCTATGTCTCTGAATTTGAATATTTAATTTTTAAAATTTAAAAAATTTTTAAAATTATACAGGATAGAATGTATTTTTTTTCTTTTTTATTTACTTAGTAGAATGTATTTTGACATTATACATACATGGATTAAAACTTCCCATTCTTGTGGTTGTACATGATGTGGAGTTTCACTGGTCATGTATTTATGTATGAATATAGGAAAGTTATGTCCAATTCATTCTACTGTCTTTCCTATCCCCACTTCCTTCATTCCCCTTTATGAATATTTAATTTTTAACGTAACTCTAATTTCCACTAATGTACCAAAGAAACCTTTTCAAACAAAGTAGAAAAAATGGTATGTATAGTGATCCCATGTAATTGTCACCCAGCTCCAACAATTACCATCATTTTGCTAATCTTGTTGCATATGTCTCCCAACATTTTCTTTTTGTGTTCTATTCCCATCTATTTTTTTCCTGGGGATTTTTAGGCAGATTCCAGTCATTTTATCATTTCACTTGAAATCCTTCAGTATAAGGTAATTTTAAATGGTCCTATTGGGTCTTATGTCATTAAGGCATAAGGCATCTATATCTCAGATTAATCTAAATCTCCTGAGCCAAGGCAGTTACTGCCACACACATGAAATGGTAAGTGCTAAGGTTGACAATCTATTGGATGCGCTCTATCACTGGCTGTTCTCAAAGCAGGAGGTTCCATCAGGTGCTGATCCTGGTGACTACCCACAAGCTGCTTTGAAACGCAAGCTGTTTCAGCTTTGGGACTAGTCAGTTATTTGGTGGCTTACAAAGAGTCATCTTGTCCTAGTACTATTTTGGATGTTTCTTGAATTTGAATGAGGAAAAGGGTGGTAAGTGAGGCAAATAGGAAAAATGTCCACAGAGAAGCAGCTTTTAAGAGTAAAAAGAGAATTGTTAGAATTCTTTGTTCTAGTGGGAGAGCCCAGTTAAGTTGTTAAAGAGTCCCAGGCATTAGTATTCCCTGCCCTTCAGCTTTCCATCTGGACTCTAGATGCTTACTATCTAAGGACTTCCAGGTGGTTTATTAAGTATCACTGCCATCATGTCTGTCTGGAATTCAGAGGTACCTCTAAGAAAAGTAGGAAAATAAGTAAAATGCTTGATGAAAAAAGGCTGTCCCCTGCCTCCTGGGGTATATTTGATTTTGTCCTTTCTTATTCCTGGTTCAGTTCAGAGGATGATCCATTCCTTCTATATGCCACACTGAATTCGGGGAATCACTGCAAGTTTATCACAAAAGACTTAATGAGGGACCACAAGGCCTGTCTACCGGATATCAAGACCCAACGCCTGTTCTTTAAGTGGCAACAGGGACATCAGTTGGCAATTATAAACAGATTTCCAGGATCAAAAATAACCTTTCAGGTATGTATCTGTTATCTATGTAATGTTAGCAAAGTCAAATATATAGTAAGAATATGGCATTGTTTAAAAAAGTGTTATAACAAGTTGAAAGCTCTAAATGCTTTGTTGTTGTTCTACTCTGGTGTTTGCTGTTAGCCAGTTCCTGGAAACACAGCATCTGTCAGAACCAATGTTCTCATAGGCCATCCCCCAAATTAACTGACATATTGAAACACCTGAGATGCCATTTGTTGTGACTTTAATTATGTAATCAATTATGACTTCTTACATGTGTTTTTCATTTCCCTGTTTATTTGCAATGGCTCAAAATTCCTTTTTGTGCTGGAATGGGTGGGTACTGGGGATCAAACTCAGGGACACAACCACTGAGCCACATCCCCAGCCCTTTTTTATATTTTATTTAGAGACAGGGTCTTGCTGACTTGCTTAGGACCTTGCTAAATTGCTGAAACTAGCTTTGCCTCAACCTCCTAAGCTGCTGGGATTATAGGTGTGCACCACATGACCATCTTCAAAATTCTTATCCCTACATTGGTCATACCTTTACTTCTGAGTAACTCATTTTTCCTGTTTAAAATTCATTTCTGAGGCAGTCTTGGTTGAGGTCTCCTTTTATGCTAGTTTAGATACCTAAAGCACAGGAATGCCTATTGTGAAAGCAAAGGGAAAAAGTCCAAAGGAGAATTACTACAGAAAAATACACTGGCCAGGCATGGTGGCATATGCCTGTAATTTCAGTAACTCAGGCAGCTGAGGTAGGAGGACCACAAGTTTGAGACCAGCTTCAGCAACTTAGTGAGACCCTGTCTCAAAATAAAAAATAAAAAGGACCAGGGATATAGCTCAGTGGTAAAGTGCCCTTGGGTTCAAGCCCCACTCCAAAAAAAAAAAAAAAAAAAAATACACTGGCCCATTGTAAAATAGTCTGTTGGTCAAAAATCAGAGGTGAGGAGCTATGGGACAAAAAAACATGCAAAGTGTCAGTTAGACAGTAGGAATAAATTCATGAAATTTGTAGTACAACATGATGACAACTATAGGTAACAACAACATATTGTATTTTTTTTTTCTTTTTTTTTTTTGGTGATGGTGGTAGTGGTGGTGGTAGTGGTACTGGAGGTTTAACCCAGGAGTGCTCTATCACTGAGCTACACCCCAAGCCTTTTTTTTTTTTTTTTTTTTTTGAGATAGGGTCTCACTAAGTTGCCCAGGCTAGTCTTGCCTGGCAGTCCTCCTGTCTCAACCTCCTGAAAGCTGGGATTACCTTTGTGTGCCACCACCCCTAGCACAACATATTATACCCCTAAAAATTTCTTAGAGAATAGATTTTTAAGTGTTCCTACTACAAAAAGTGATAAGTAGATGAGGTAACTCATATGTTAATTAGCTTGATGTGGCCATGCCCCAGTGTATATATATTTCAAAACAGTTATAAACAATAATTCTATTTGCAAATTTTAAAAATATACAAAACAACAAATTTATAGGAAATAAAGTATCACATGATACCACAGAGATTCAGTCAGCAGACCCAGGACTATATCATGATACAGGACAACTGGCCTGTACAGGACAACTGTCTTGGTTTCCTCAGAAACCAACCAACAACAACAACAAAGAAAAACAGAGATGTAAGAAAAATAGAGATGGGATGGGAAGTGCTAGATTGAAAGACAAATAAGAAATATTTAAACCTGTCACAATGTAATAACCCAATTTTAATTCCAATTCAAATGAACTCTGAAATATGTGTATATACATATAATAATTGGGGAAGCTGGGCGTGGTGGCACACGCCTGTAATCCCAGCACTTGGGAGGCTGAGACAGGAGGATTGCGAGTTCAAAGCCAGCCTTGGCAACTTAGCAAGACCCTAAGCAACTCAGTGAGACCCTGTCTCTAAATAAAATACAAAATAGGGCTGGGGATGTGGCTCAGTGGTGGAGTGTCCCTGGGTTCAATCCCCAGTACCAAACAAACAAACAAGAAACAATTGGGGAAATATAACAGTAGAAATTTGATGACCTTAATAAATAATTAATTCTTCTGAGTGTGTTGTGTTGGGGTTGAAACCAGGGCCTTGTTAATGCTAAGCAAGTGATATGCCTTGTCCCTGAGCTATATATACCTCCAGCCAGTTATTATTACTTCCTAAGTTTAATAATGTTATTGATCTTAACACTTACAAAATAAACCCTTATCTTTTGGAGCTATACACTGAAGTAAAAAAGAAGAAATGATATCTGAGATTTGCTTCCAAATAATCTTGGGGGTAGAGGGATATGGCAAGGAAGTAGATAAAGTATGGATGAGATAAGATTAGCCATGAGGTTGAATCTGAGTATGTGTGAGTTCATTATACTATTTCTCTACCTTCATGTATTTGAAAATTTTCTCTAATACCCATCTTCCAATAGTCATCATCACTGAATTAGCTACTCTTTGAAAATCCATTGTTAAGACAGAGATTACTCTTCCAAAACAAAGTGAGAAGTTATCTGAAAAGAAAGGGAAATAGCTAGGTAGCCCTTTATTGTTATTCTCAATGTTTGGTTCTCTTTTTAATTCAACAGCATATTCTCACCTATGACACAGTGGTGCAAACTACTGGAGACTCGTGGCACATACCATATGATGAAGACCTGGTGGAAAGATATTCCTATGAAGTGCCAACCAAATGGCTTTGTCTTCACCAGAAGATATAAAGACTCGTACCCTATGCTGCATTTGTGTTTGGTGCTCTCCTTTGTTAGCATCAGAGCTCTGGTGTTTTTCTTTTGTTTTTGTGGGGGAGGGTTGTTTGTTTTTGGCACTGGGGATTAGACCCAGGGGCACTCTACCACTGAGCTACATCCCCTGTCCTTTTTATTTTTTATTTTGAGATAGGGTCTCGCTAAGTTGAGGGCCTCAGCCTCCCAAGTTGCAGGGAGCACCCAGCAGCATCAGAATTCTTCAATGCTTGTTTACAGTACTGCCTATGTCCTGAAGATAAACAGGTTTTATTAATACTGTTTGGTCCTATCAGTTTAAATGTCAATAAATTGATATCACAAGTAAATGATACCTAATATCGTCTCATAACTAGCTGTATTTTCCCCCTAACATTAGATTTTGGAGGCTTATCCAGAATTGGGGAACTTGTGAAGGCTGTTTCTCCCATTGGGTCAACTTATTCCACTTAGCTTGGGGGACAGATAGTTCTTCTAGTATCCATTTTGCTGCTTCTGACTTCACCTTCCAGGCCCACCAACTGTTTCTTCTTCATTGAATTAAGTTAATTAAAATAATTATTTTAAAATAAATGCTTTTTAAATAATTATTTTTGTGGGGCTAGGGGGTCAAACCCAGGCAAACACTACATCCTAGGCAAGCACTCTTTCACTAAGCTATACCTCCAGCCCTTTTCTTCGTGTTATAATCCAAATTATAAGCTCTTTTCCAAATTGGTTCAACATTTTATGAAAAAAAAAAAATTTTAAGAGACATCCCAAGGTTCTTGCTATGTTGCCCAGGCTAGCCCAGAACTCCTAGACTCAAGTGATTTTCTTGCTTCAACCTTCCAGGTAGCCAGGACTACAGGTGTGTACCACTGCACTTGGCTGTGAACACTATTAATTCCATCACTTAGTATGAGGGATTCTAAAGTATATAAAACTTTTTAAATGTAATCAAGTTTAACTGAGTTTAACAATGTAGTTAAGTTTTAATAGGTGCCTGTCAGTTTTACCCTCTCACTGCCCATGATTTTAGCTGAAATGTTCATGTTTGCCCATTATAACATTTTTTTCCATACTGACATATAAATGTATGACATAATAATTCAACAACAGGCAAAACTAATCTAAAACTCTGGGTGATAGAAAGTTCTATACATTTGATCTGGGTGATGGTAACATAGGTGTGTGTGTGTGTGTGTGTGTGTGTGTGTGTGTATGCATATAAATATATACATACACATATATATCTTAAAATTCATGTTAAACTCTTAAAATTGATGCATTTACATATACCTCAAAAATGTATGTTAGCATCGAAAAGATAATTATTTGCATGAAATAAACAATAACTTCATTTACATAAAACCAATACATGTGTATAGGGTATGTATTATGAACAGATAAACAATCCAGGAAAAACCCATAATACATACATACGGTATGTATTATGAACAGATAAACAATCCAGGAAAAACCCATAACTACACATATAAAAGCCCACATATACTTAGAAAACAGTGCTTCCAGCAAGCTAATCTGTGTGTGTGTGAGTGTGTGTGTGAGAGAAAGAGAGACAGACAGATGGAATTTAACCTAGAAGCCTTTTACTGCTGAACCACACCCCCAGCCTTTTTTATTTTAAGACAGGGTCTCACTAACTTTCCCAGTCTGATGTCAAACTTAATAATCCTCCTTGCCTCAACCTCCCAAGTGATTGGGATTACAGGTGTGTACCGCCACACCTGGCACAATCTTTTCAAAGGAATTATCCTACTCATAAAAAAAAATGTTTAAAGCATTTAACAATATTAAGTCTGCCTATCCATGAACCTGAGAGGCCTTTCCATCTTCTGAAATCTTCAATTTATTTCTTCAGTGTTCTAAAGTTTTCATTGTAGAGGTCTTTCACCTCCTTTACTTTCCTGATTTCTTTCTCTGCAGTTTCATTGTTGGTACATAGGAAAACTATTGATTTATGTCTGTTGATGTAACCTGCTACTTTGCCAAATTTCCTTATTAGATACAGCAGTCTTTTGGTGGCATTTTTTTTATTATTATCTAAGTATGGGATCATATCATCTGCAAACAGTGATAATGTGACTCTTTCCCTTCCTGTTTTTTTATCCCTTTTATTTCCATCTCTTGCCTAATTGCTCTGGCTAGAATTTATAGTACTATATTAAATAGGAGTGATAAGAGGAGATATCCTTGCCTTATTTCAGATTTTAAAGGAAATGCTTTCAGTTTTTCCCCATTTACTTGGAGTTGACTTTGAATTTTTCACATACAACCTATATGATGTTTAGGTAGGCTCCTTCCATCCCTAGTTTCTTCAATGTTTTTATCATGAATGGATGCTAAATTTTATCAAAGACCTTCTCTACATCTATGGTTTTTCTTTAAATTTGCATTGAAATATAATTACTGCTTCCTTGACCTTCTAGCAGATTTTTCCTGTATTTTAATTGTCCGAAGGTACTATAAAATCTATTGTAAGTGTTCACATTAGATATCTTCTTCCCTGATAGCACTTTTTTGGTTTTTTGTTTTTTGGTTTTTTTTTTTTTTGAGACAGGGTATCACTATGTTGTTCAGGCTAACCTAAACCTCCTGAGTATCTGAGGGACTACAGGCGAACCTGAACCACCCCCACCTGATAGCGCCATTGTAAAGCAGGAATGAAAAGGAAGGGTTTACTATATATATGTAGGCACCTGAATTCTGGTTTAATGTAGGGAATCTTCATTTGCTAACAAAATTATTGGGGGAATTGGGACAAAGCTAAATAGAGTCCAGATCTGGTATAAAATTCCCATCCTTCATCAATTTGGAATTTACAGAGAAGTGTTCAAGGAAGCCCTGTGGGAATGACTGGGAATATGGAAATGTAGACCACTGTGATTCAATGGTGATATTCAGGTTTGGACATTTGTTCAGAATGAAACTTAAGCAGTCTGTTCTGGGATTCTAGGACAGCTGCCCAGTAACAGAGAAACTAGGCAGCTGCTAAAGCTTCCTGTAGCTCACAAGGAGGAAGCAGGATTGCCAGATAAAATATAGGACTCCCAGTAAAAGTTGAATTTCAGATGAATATTTTATTTTAGGAGAAATATGTCCCAAGTACTCCAGGGATATACTTTTGCTAACAATAGTGTCAACCTGAAATTCACATTTATCTAATATCCTGTATTTCTGTTTGCTAACTCTGACCAACCCTAGGTGGCGGTTGCATGAGAGAATAAGGACTAGTAGGAATGAGGCATCAATAGAGCTGGTAGCCCTACAGGGGAAAGGAGGGGAGCAAGAGTAAGACAGGAAGCTAATAAAAGGCACTTGGAAGGGGGAAGAAAAAAAGAAGACCTGCTTCTCTCAACCCTTACTAATCAGTCTACTTAAGTCTATACTATATAAATAGGGTTCCATTCAGAGATCTGCTTAGAGGAAATCAGAAAATAGTGGATGAAAGAACACACAAGAGGCAACACAGAGAAGTAAATTTAATAAGTCTTGAAAAATAATCTTTAATTTCTCTCCATTTTAAAATCATTTTATACTCTTTCAAAATTTCCTGAAGCTTTCTCTAGTTTGTTCTTCACTGACAATATTTGATCTGACAAATGCTTCCAGAGACTACCACATACACAACTTGCTTCAAGTAAGCAGCTGAAATAAACAGGAAAACAATTCTGTAGTCACTAAGGCAGCTGAAAATTGTTTCTGAGGACACCAGAGTGTCCTCAGAAGTATACCCTTGTCAAATAGATTGTGTTATTCAGATAACTATGATAATTTCTTATACATCACAGTAATGTGAAGGCTTTTTGGGTAGCTCTGACAAGAAATTTGATAGAGTTCATTTCATATTGTCTCAACTGAGCTGGATAGAACATTATTGGGTTTCAAGTTCAGTTCACATCTAAGTATTTAAAGTCTTTTTTTTTTTTTTTTTTTCCAGGGATTGAACCCAGGGGTTCAGGGGTGCTTAACCACTGAGCCACATTCCCAGCCCTTTTTATTTTTTATTTTGAGACACGGTCTCACTAAATTGCTGAGACTGGCTTTGAACTTTCAATCCTCCTGCCTCAGCCTCCCAAATTGCTGGGATTATAGGCATGCACCACCATGCCCAGCTTAAAGTCCAGTATTAAAGGATGTCTCTTGTGCTATTTATGACAACATCAGAACAGAACATCAGTGTACTGATAGGTGCCAATGGAATTCCCTAAAAATTCTGTCCACTTGGCTGTTGTAGAGCACAGTGGAGTGTTGGGCTGGGAGAATGGGATAGAGTTACCATCTGTATAAAACAGGTTCCTTTGGAGGTAGCTATGGCAAGTCTTCGAAAAGGTAAGACCCCCATCTAGACTTGTTGCCTAAGATGTACTGTATTACTAATTCTTTGGAAGTAAATCGTTCATGAATTTTCTTCTTTTCAATGATTTTGCCCTAGAACCCAAGTTGCATTTTTTCTATCCTGTTCCATACCTGACATCTATTACTATTGTTTGTATACCTATATATGCCTATTTTTCTGTATATACGTACCCATTTTTTTAAAAAAGGATCATTCTGTGTACATTCCTTTGTAACCTTTTTTTTTGACCTGATAGAAAATGAACACTTTTCCTCGTTCTTATAGTCTTCTATCACTTCTTCCTCGTGTATTATGTAATCATAAAATGTTAAATTAATAAAAAGAATCAACCAGCTTAAATTAGGGCATTGCTGTATGCCATAAAATAACTATTAATGTATCTGTATAAACAAACTTCTACTCAAGGTTTGCTTGTGTTCAGAAGGAAATTTGTGTTTCAGGAAGCTGTCTCACTGATAATAGCTGTTGGCTCAAATTAAAGGTCATGTCCTTTGGCACTTAGTCCATTCTGGCAGGAGTGGTCAAATCCTTAATGAAATGGGTATTTTCCAAGTCAGGCCCTCTGATCTCAAGCTCCTAAAGAAATAAACTCTGGTCAAACCATGTTTTTGAAGAGAACTGCTGCTTTATACCGATAAAGAACTTTTTATTTTTTTAAGTAAATCATGTGGTTCTTTTCGTTCCTTGACACACCATGGGAAGTTTATGTGAGGAAATCGGTATTGAACAGTTTGTGCTGTACAGATATCAATAGAATACATTTTTCTTCCATTGCTAGTATTGCTACAGATTTTAACTCCATACAGATTTCAACTCTGTCCATGTTCTGGTCTCATTGTTTTTTTGTTTTGTTTTGTTTTTGGCAGTGCTGGGGATTGAACCTAGGACCTTGTGCTTGCAAGGCAAGCACTCTATCAACTGAGCTATATCCCCAGCCCAGGTTTCATTGTTTCTTAACCTCTTATACTCTTGATTTTTGGCCCTCTGTGAAATGGCCATCCTGAACCTTTTTAATTGCTTTAACTGCTCTAGTTTCAGGATTTTGAAGTTCCTCATTTGGACCACAACCCCCTTACCTGCCCCACCAGGTGAGTGTGAGGCAGACCCCCATATACAGGTTTTGCAGAAAGCAGTGAAGAAGAATCTGTCTCACAACTCTGCTCTCTGTCAGATCAAAGATATAAAGGAGTCAGAAGAAGGATAATGATAAAGATGTTTTCTTGGAGAAAGCTGCTGCTACGCTCTGAGTTCTTTCAGTGCCCTCTGAACCAAAGGCCCAGGAAAGATGTCTTCTTACAAGGATTTAGAGCTCCATCTATAATGGGGAACTCAGAGGTGGTGCCTGAGAAGGTTGAACTGTAGCTAGAGCCTGACTGGAAATATAAAGCATGACAGAAAGGCTGACAAAAAGCAATGGGTTAGGAGCCAGGGAGGGTTGCTGCCTTGAAATTGGCCTGCACTGCATATTTCCTGAAAGCCATATGAGTACCAACAGTGGGAAGAGATGGCCTTAGAGCCATCTTGGACTAGAAGCAACTTCATGGATGCCTGGGGAGTGAGGAAGAAACTGAAAATGACTACCTAGATACATAGACCTATGGACCCACCAGAAAACCATTGAAAAGTTTTCAAGAAAAGTAGCCAAGAGAGGAAGCATCAGCTTTAATTACTTGCCAGGCTTGGGACACTAGCCTTAAACATCTGGTAGGCCTACAAAGCATTAAACCACCCACTCCTCACCTCTGCTCATCTTCACCCTCTACTGCTCATCATCCACCTTGGCTGGAGCAATCACAGGTTTCCCCATTTCATTCATTTTTATTACTATATAATATTCTATAACATAAATATACCACAATTTGTCTATTTAACTGCTGATGAGCATTTGGATAGCTTCCAGTTTTTGCCTATTACAAACAGTCCTGCTGTAAATAGTGTGTTATTTTTAATAGTGGGGTTGGCAGCTCTTAAAAATATTGCGAATATTCTCTCTATTCTGTTCCCATTACTATCATTCCAGTTTAAGCCTTATAAACCTTCCACTTGGATTATCAGCAGCCTCTTCATTAATAACTATAGCTACAATTCATCATAAATACCACTACAAAGTTTATCTATCCAAAGCATAACTCTAGTCATGCCACTCTTACTAAAAATTACTCAGGGTCTCCCCATTATATTCCAACTACAGCATAAACTCCTTAGCAAGGCATTCAAGGCCTCTTCCAATTTTTTTTTTTTTTTTTTGGGTGTGTGTGTGTGTGTGGTGGGGGTATGTGTGTGGCCTAGTCAATGCCCTAGGCAATGGCCCAACTTGTCCTAAACAATAACCCTCCATTTCCTTTCCCTGTTTCTCTGTTCATGCCACCCCCCACTCCATGTTGCATCATAGTAGCACTCACACTGCTTCTAACATCTACCATGCCTGTTCTCTTTAACTTAGCTTGGATATACTTCCACAGGCACTCTTAAATGCCTTCTAACTCATCTGCATATAAGGTCATTTCCTCATTTGCAGTGCTCTGTTGCAATCTCCCTTCATGGCTTTACTTTCATCTTTCATCTTCCTCCCTAAACTCTGATGGGGACCCCATCTTGTTCATATGTGTCTCCTAGAGCAGCTAGTGCAGCTTCTTGTCCATAGAAGGGTCACAGAAAATGTTGTTGAAGTATTTTGGAGAAGTTGTTTGAAAATTTCTTCCGGATTTTTTACCTCTAATGCCTACTTCTCCTTTGAATGAATTCCCCTCTTGCTCCCTGGTATTTTGTTTGAGTTGGCTTGCCCAGAAACTTAGCCTGTAGTGTTACTGATCCTCAAGAAAATAACTTCTCAATACTATTTTCTGTAATAATACCATTTAATAACCCTCCTCTAAGTGAATTAGAGATTTATTTAGTAGGCATCTATTATGTGCGTGGCACCATAGTAATTGGAATAAAATTTGCTGTGCAGTTGCAAGACATCATTCCATAGTTTTAATCTTGGAGGTATTTTAATGTCTAGATCTGCTGTCTCTGGTTGATTTTTGAAACTTGCATTTGTTTCACCGCTCTGGATGAAATGCACTTTGAGTGAAGTTTGGGAATCTCAGCCGAGGGTCAAATCATTTCAACACAAGTAGAAGATAAAACGGGAGCACTCTCTTGCTTTCCCATTAATAATTGAATTCTCAAGAACTAGTTCCTATATATAATCGGGTTGGGGGAGTGGGGATGAAATAAGAATGGAGGAACTTTAGATTACTTAGAGGGAAATGAGAGGGGGAGGGGACGGGGGTTGAAAAATGGTGGAATAAGACAGACATCATTACCCTATGTACATGTATGATTACATGAATGGCATGAATCTACATCATGCACAACCACAGAAATGAAAAGTTGTACCCCATTTGTGTACAATGAATCAAAATGCAGTCTGTAAAAATAAAAAAGTTTTGAAATAAAGTAGAATTTACAGCCAAAAAAAAAAAACTAGTTCCTGAATTAATGACTGAAAATATTGGTTAAAATGATCAGAAACCTCATTTATTTGCATTCTCTCTCCCTCTCTCCAATTACCCCAAGAGGAGTTGGTTTTCCTGAACATCAAAGATGACTTAATTTTGTGGTAAGAAAATAGGAATTAGAGGAAGCCAATTAGGAAACCTCAAGGAAGAGGAAGTATCTCTAGGCTAAAAGGAAGACTGTTGAGTCTTATTTCCTCTTTGTTCTTGACTCACTGTGTTCGTGCCTGGCCAACTTCTGCACCTCCCTTTCTTTCACCTGATCATGAAGGTGGGGTAAGGGAGAAATAGAGTGAATAAAATCCAAAGAAAATTCATAAAGATCCCAAGATGTAGGGAAACACCATGGGTGTGAAACTATCAGTGAACTGATATTTCCAGTTTCATTCCCCTATTCACAACATGGGAGAGGCTGCATGTGTATAGGACAGGGCAGGTAAGAACTGGCTGCTTTCCATATTAGGAAGAAAAGTTTCACTTCTGAATAATTGCATGTACAGTGCAGATCTGTGCAGTGCTTGGCTTCATTATTTACTAGGGATAGAACAAAGCAAACTAGCCAACAATCCAGTCCTTATTCACCAGTGCCCCTTCCTTTCACAGAGAGCTGAGTTCAAGTCTACTGGTAGATGACTTATTTCACTGTAGTGGTTAATATCTTTTAACTCTTGTTTTTAAAGTAAGTATAGAATACTTTCCTGTTTGAGAGAAGAAATTGAGATTGTGGGCACCAGATTGTCTATGGCAAGGCTCAGGTTCTGATATTTAGCAGAGCCTGATGGTGTTCAAAGCTCAGGACCTTATCTCTCTCTTCCCCATTTTATTTTTCACTTGGAACATTTGCTATTCTTTCAAGCTATGAAGGGCTTCCAGTGTTATCATGCCTAAGGGGAAGTTATGTGTTGAAAACCACCAACTGCTAAGCCCACACCAGCTGGTGTCTTCCATTGCCTCTTCCAGTTTCTGGGGAGACCTGTGAGAATTCTGTGTTTCACACAGTACTTTGCTTTCAGAAACAAAAAATCAGCTGAGCATTAGGTCTTCATTTTAGGCAGAGTTGGGGAAAACAAGAGAAACATCAAAAGTTATGACAATAATACTTAAGTTGGCATAGCTAAAAATCAAGGGTGAATTGAAAGCTAAAAGTTTGGGCTCTATAGAAGGGGTTTGTGGATAATTGAATTTAAATGTCCTTTGGGTTGAACTCATGTGGTTATTTCCTTATAAACCAAAGGAGACCATTTGTCATTTGGGATAATGGTTGAGATTCCAGGCATAGAATAATGGTACTGTGTATCTGCTATGTTGACAGAGACTGTATTGTACCCTCCATTGGGACTGGAAAGGGAGAAAACCACACTAGATGTTATTGTCAAGGGGGCTGAGGAGCATTTTTTCACTGGAGTCTGGCCAAGTAAGGAGTCTGAAGGGCATATGAATAGAAGCATACTGAAGTTACATCACCTTTTTCCTTTTCCAAAACTCAGAATTACTGTACTACTAGGTAGCCAATCGTAACTACTGAAGTGCAAGAACTTGCAGGCCTGAGATTGATTTGAGAAAAATTAATAGAATGGAAAGATACGAATAGGGTCAGGTTCTTGCCCTGAAGGAGTCCTTTCAGGAAGATCTGGACTGGTGAAAGTCCGGCCAAGGAGTTGGGCAAAGTCCTATTTCCCTCTCACTGTTCACCCAGTGCTGCTATGTCCCTAGCTCTATCCTGGCCACAGCTGCCTTTTGGGACTCCTTAACCTCAGGAAATCCCAACTCTCCTAAGATATTCTATTATCAGTGTCTGTAGCCACCTCACAGGGCATTGTTTGCAATTCCTGCTAATAACACATGTAAACACAGACCTCATTTTTCTATACCTTGGCTCGCTCAAACTGCTAGCAGAGTGTCTCAAGCTAAGGACTAAATTCTTATCTTGACTTTAAGTACCATGTGATAGACAGTCACTGGGAATCTACACTGCTATTTCTTACCTTTGCCTGTGGGTAACCCCTACCTTCACCTTCTTCCTCCCCTGGGGAGAACGTAGGCCTTACCAGAGGGCCCCAGGAAATTTTCCAAGACTCACGAGATGTCAAGTCATCTCTAAAAATTTTCAAAAACCCAGAAAGTCATTTCAAAAAGCCTGACTTGATGGTGCCCCAGAGAGAAAGATCAAACTTTCCACACAGACACAGCAGATATGCACTCAGGCTCACATTAAAGATGCAGAAGTACTGATGCCCAGACTACAGTGAAAGCTCCCCAGGGGGAAGTCCACCTGGCTAAGTGGCTTAGGTGCTGCTGGGTGGTCAATGGCACATATTCGTGAAATCCACTTCCAGGGGATTTCCCTTTGCGATGGAATTAGCAAAGGTTTTGTCTTTCTAAAAGATTTCCCAGAGGAATTCATTTGCCTATGTGGAAAAACCTAAATCTGGATTTCTCATTTAGTCACAAGCCTTTTCAAATAAAACAGGCTGAGTGCACACTGTAATCCCATCAGTTTGGGAGGGTGAGGCAGGAAGATTGCAAGTTCAAAACAAGCCTCAGCAACTTAACAAGGCCCTAACCAATTCAGCGAGACCCTGTCTCAGAATAAAAAAAAAAAAAATGGGATGGGGATGTGGTTCAGTGGTTAAGTGCCCCTGGGTTTGATCCCTGGTACCAAAAAAATTTAATTAATTAAAAAATAAAAATAAAAAGGGTCAGAAGGTAGAGCACCCTTGGTTTCAATCTCCAGTGTCACACACACAAAAAAGAGGGAAACAAACATAATACAAGTCCTAAATAGTGAGCATGTACATTCTATGAATGATCTAATGTTTACTTTATGCTAGGCCCTGTTTGGTTTAAGGAGATGCTGGTGAGCAAAACAGGTAAGGTCACTGCCCTTAAGGAGACCGTGGTTCTAAGCTAGCTTTCAATGTGTGTTTGTACGGAAAATGAACATGATTCCATCCAGGAAATAAAAGTATTCAAATGTACATATCATTCAAAATTGTATGCCTCAAAATTTGAATGAGCCAGGCATGGCACATCTGTAATCCCAGCAACTCAAGAGGTTGAGGCAGTAAGATCATAAGTTCAAGGTCAGTCTCAGCAACTTGGTGAGGCCCTAAGCAACTTAATGAAACCCTATCTCAAAATAAAAAAAACATAAAATAAAAAGCTGGGGAGGTAGCTCAGTGGCAAAGTTTCCTAGAGTTCAATCCCCAGTACCAAAAAAGGAAGAAAAAAAAAAGTGTGAATGTTTGAAGTAATTCTCACAGCCTGCAGGGTGTGCAATTTGAAATATCCTATCACAGTAAGACAGTGAATGTCCAGAGTCATGTTTACGTGAGAAGCAAAGATTGCAGCTATGAAAGCATTTCTTGGTTATTCCCTTTCTACAGTTTTCTGTTCAATTTAAGTCACTTGCTGAACTGTAATGAACCAAGCCCCATGCCAAGGGTAGTGGAGGATATAGAAATGAAAAGTACCTAGCCTCTGCCTGCCACTCTTTGGTGAAACCCAGACACCTGACTCCACAAACCACATAATTGCCAATATCTGACCCACAAAAATGGCCATTTATATCTGAGTGCACACTGTAATCCCAGAGGTAGAATACTTGCCTACCACGTATGAGGCCCTGGGTTTAATCCCCATGATGGGGGAAGAAGGCCATCTCATTTGGTTCAGGCTATTTAAAGATTCAAATTATGTGCCCTAGGCATATAAGGGAGAAAGCGATCACTAGCAGATTTGGGCTTGTTAGAATGAATGATCCTTAAAGGAGACAGGGGCATAGGAAAACTTGAGGGGTGATCAGGCAGTACCACCCAGAGCAGTACCAGGATATCCAGGCATAGAAACAGGGGAATGAAGTGTGGAAGAAACGGTTGAAAAGATAGGTAAACTTGTGAACAGCTTTGAATGCTAGACTAGATTTGATTCAGCCAGGCATGGCGACGTATGCCTGTAATCCTAGCACTTTGGGAGGCTAAAGCAGAAGGATCCCAAATTCAAGGATAGCCTGGGCAATTTAGCAAGACCTGTCTGTAAATAAAAATGGATAGGAATGAAGCTCAGTGGTGAAGCACCCCTGGATTCAATTCCCAATAGCAAAAGAAAAAATATTGCAAGGTTTGGCTGAGTACTTGGAATGTATGGCACAAAGAGCAGGAGTTGGCTTGAGAGGGAAGAAATGAGATAAGCGATTCTGTTTTAAACATTTTCGGTTTTGAAATGCTATGTGGCTGAATGTGGAAGAGAAGATTCAGCTCTAAAGAAAAACCCAGTTTGAGACCTAATTTGAGAGACATCAGCACAGGGCAGGCTATTAAGACTGAGGGACTCAATGAGTTAATCATCCTAGCAGCCTTACAGAGAATTTTTTTATGATACACAAGCAAACTATAGGAATTACAGAACACAGGCTTTCTCAGAGTCCAAGAAAGCAATACTCGAAAGGTCAACCTGATCCCTCCAGTAGGAACCTGAACCAGAAGGTACAACTCTTATCAGCACACTTGGGAATTAGAACTGGAAAGTACCCTATGTTCCAGAGATGCTGTTTGCATTTACTATTTTCTTAACTATGTTTCAGTACTGAATTTCTTTTTCAGGTTAATAAAATAGAAATTTATTTTTTAAACCACTCTTGAGAAAATGGAATTCTTTTATGAGGTTCTTACGTATTCTTTGGTTTAAAATGGAAAGTGAATTTAGCAAGCACATTAGCCACCTGAACCCCTACTTCATTTATAGCAGGCATTGAAAGTACCACAAACCTTGGTGTGGAGCACCAATCATCTTTATCTAGGGGAAAAAACTAGGCTAACATTATGTTTTGCATTCTGTATTCATTAACTAGGGCTCTTCTTTGAAGTAAAATCAAAATAGGCACGTTTCTACAATTTGAAAATCCACCTGCTGTTTTCCCAAGGGACATCGATTTTTTGGAATTATCATTAATCCATCCAACACTAGCCTACTCATCCCTTCTGATCTTGTTCATTATCGATCAAGGCTGCTAACCTCCAGATTTCCCCATTACCCGTATTTCGACCTTAATTCCACTTTTAAGACAAAAATTGGTCGGGGCTGCTGTCCAAAGGAAGATCTTGCCAGGCTAGAAGAAAATTCCGTTCTTTCCAGTGCCTTCATTTAACGGATATTGTACTGCTTGCTGCTATCCCACCCCCAACCCCACCCCGCCTCAGTGGTAGGAAGGAAAGTGGCAAGTAAAGTGGAACCTAGGGAGAACAAGCCAGCGCTCTGGTCAGACACAGGATGGATGTAAGGTGCCACAACTAACGTCTCGAGGCGAGTTGATTACACAGTTCTCTTAGGTCACATTGATAGGCAAATAACTACCCCGCACTCCTAGAAAGCTGCTTCGTTCCTTTGTAGTCAACTAATTCTCAGCCATAAAAGCCCTAAGACTCCACGACCCGCGTTTCACTGATCATCTTCACTGCGCTCGGAAGCAAGCCCGGCGCAAGCGCACACTGAAGACCTTCGACCCTAGCTGTCCCACCCCTGATGGGGGCGGGACCTCAAGACTCCCTCCTCGCTTGAATGAACGCTAAAGCCGGGAGTTCGGCAGGCAAGAGCGGAAGAAGACGGGTCGGTGCCCCGGAAGCAGTCACTGCAACTTCCGTAGGGGTTTGTACGGCTGGTGCCGGAGCTGCGGGGCCCGGAGACTGTGTTTGAAGTAGTGGGCGCACCAACATGTCCCGTGGTTCCAGCGCTGGTTTTGATCGCCACATTACCATTTTTTCGCCCGAGGGTCGGCTTTACCAAGTAGGTGAGTGAACCATGTGCGCCCTATGGTCCACCTGAATTGCCCTGTCATGATGGTTTGGCCTGGAGCAAGCAGACGCGACCCGAGTTTAGTCTGGAGCTGAAGCAGGGCCAGAGCTGGCAAGGAAGGGCCTAGGCCGGGTTGAGTCCAGTGGTGTTCACACCCGTCAGGAAGCAGGCTTCTGGGTCCCGAAGCGAAATGAAAGCCTGGCCTCTTCAGGGCGAGCGCCGCACCGTCTAAAGACAAAGAGTTAAGCAGATAGGACTAATGCCTGCCTCTGGCTTCCTGAAGCCCCTTCAGTTCCGTTCTGCCCTGAGTAGGCCCAGCATCTTATCTTCTATAAATAATTGGTTCCTTATCCTCCTAACTCAAATGCCCCCTATTCTTTGTTTTCAGCGTGGACTTCCTTGTGTTGTGGTTAAGTCCACGCAAACATTCAGAGCCTCCTGTACTGTTTCTAGGGGTTACAAAAATAAATATTAAGGGCTGGGAATATAGCTCAGTTGGTAGAGTGCTTGCCTTACATGTACAAGGCCCTGGGTTCAATCTCCAGCACCACCAAAATATAAGTAAGTAAATAAATATTATACCCTGTCCCATGCTTGAAGCTCACTGCTTAAAGGGAGTGACAGGTCCGTAACCAAATTGATAAAAAGGAAAATGAGAAGTGCCAATTTTCAAATATCTGCAGAGCTCAAGACATCTTTGGAAAACTGTAGGTAGAATGAATGGAACTCAGTTATAGAGCTGATCTTGAAACTGGCATCCTTTTTTAACCCACATCTATGGGATTGCTCCTAAAGTTTAAAAGCTGATTCTGAATTGTACATGAGGTACGATGTACTGTTGACTGAAGATCAGTTTTAGTGAAAAGAATACTAAACTAGTTATCAATTATTCAAGTCTGCTGAATTGCAATAATGCAGGATTTAGGTTATTATTAAAAGCCAGGTCTTTGACCTCTTTAGAGAATTTAATGTCAGAAAGAGCCTTATTTACGTCTGGTCTGTAATAGTTTTATTTTTTTAGTAAGTTTAGTATCTCAGTGTCTTGGCAAGGGCAGTAATCATCTTGCTTAAAAGTCATAAGTAGAAAAAAATCATAAGTAGAAAGGTAGCCTATAAATGAGGTTCTAGTCACCTGTGAATTTTTTATTTTTTTATTTTTTTTGGTACTGGAGATTGAACCCAGGGGCACTGTACCACCCCCAGCCCTATTTTGTATTTTATTTAGAGACAGGGTCTCACTGAGTTGCTTAGGTCCTCACTAAGTTGCTGAGGCTGACTTTGAACTCGAGGTCCTCCTGCCTCAGGTTAAAGATACCTTGAGGGCTGGGGATGTAACTCAGTGGTAGAGTGCTTGCCTAGCATGCAGAGGCCCTGGGTTCAATCACCAACACCATGGAAAAAAAAGAAAAAGAAAAGACTGCTTGGATGGATGGAACTGGTTCATTATATTGCTACATACTGTATATAATGTGGCAACAAGCAGCATCATGTTGAGTCAGTAACCTTTTTAACTTCACCTCAATTGAAAGATATAAACAAAGATAAAACAAAGCGATGACAACTATCTTCTCAAGGATTTTTCATTTTTAGTGTTTTATTCCTGGGTTTTAAAGAATTTTCCTATATTGGACTACTGCTTTGAGTGTTATTTTTGTGGTTTATAATTTGTGAACAGAAAAAGACACACTTGGACCTTTATCTTGCTTATATCCTGTATTGTGGAATCTAGCCATAAAGCATTTTTTTTATTTTGGTGGAGGGGATTGAACACTTACTAGGAAAGCACTCAGTCACTGAGCTATATTCCCAACCCCAAAACACAGACTATTTATTTTTATTTTTTTGTACTAGGAATTGAACCCAGAATCACTTTGCCATTGAGTTACCTCCCCAACCCTCCCTATCTATCTATCTATCTATCTATCTATCTATCTATCTATCTATCTATCTATTTGGAGACAGGGTCTCTGAGTTGCTGAGGCTGTCCTCAAACTTGCAATCCTTTGTCTCAGCCTCCCTAGTTGCTGGGATAACAAGTGTGCACCACTGTGCTTGGCCTTCAAAGCATAGTCTATTGCTTCCCAGATTTGATGAATAGAAAGGCTGCATATAATGTCATTTTAATAGGATTTTAAAAAGAACATGAAGTTCAAAACAAGTTTAAGATCTAAACAATGATTCTAATCTCTGCCTTGTTGAATAACACTCCTCTGCTATTCAGGACATCAGTTAGACATTGCTAAGAAAAAGAAAGTGAAAGAATGTTAGTATGAGCAAGCAGTATGGTGGTGAAGAATTCAGGCCCTGGAGCCATACCTGGATTCAGGTTCCTGCTCTATACTAGCTGATCTGGGCAAGTTATATAATCTTTGTTTTAGTATCTTTTTGCAAAATTAAGCTAGTCCTCCTTATAAGGTTATTTTGAGGATTAAGGTAAGGCATTGCATGCCTGCTATGTACTAATTCCTCAGTAAATGTTAATAGATGGCCTGTTTGATTCTTTGGCTCTCTTTTTTTGGGGGGGTTGTCTATTAAATTAGTAGTTCTGTGGGTATGGAATATTTCCCTTTCTTTGAGTCCATCCATGCTTAGTTCTCCTGTGAAATATATGTACATATGCACTATTTGTAAATGCTGTTTATTAGGTTTATAAACTCTAAAATCCTCCAAAGACATAGCATCTAAGAATTATAAAGTGCAAATTATTAACCTTGACAGCCAGAAAATAGCATAACAAAAACAGAGTGATGATGAAGGAAAGATTAATGAAAAAGTAAGAATGTTCCTCATCTTTCATAGTTAGACTCAAAAGATAAATGTAGGGGATGGAGGTGTGCAGCTCAGTGGTAGAACACTCACCTAGCATGCCTGAGGCCCTGGGTTCAGTACCCAGTACCAGAGCAAATAACTGTAGTCTAAAGTTGATAAATAGAGGTATAAATTGAAAGTTACAGTTCTAAACATGATTATAAACATAATGTTATTACTGTAAACTGTAACATTGACAGTGTTTACTGCCAGGAAGTAGGGAGAACGATTTTTTTTTTTCCATTTTATAGTCTGGTAATTTTGGAAAATTCTTCTTTATGCACAAAAGTATATGCACATGTTAAAAAATCATAAAGCACTGTTGGGTATGGTGGCACATGCCTGTAATCCCAGTGACTTGGGAGACTGAGACAGGAGGATTGTGAGTTCGAGGCTAGCCTCAACAATTTAGAAAGACCCTGCCTCAAAATAAAAAATAAAAAGCATTGGGGATGTAGCTCAGTGTTAGAGCACCCCTGGGCAATATCCAATACCACCAAGAAAAAAAAAGAAAAACTATAGAGCATCTAAGTTTGAAATTTAATTTCTGGGGATATAACTTAGTAGAAGAACACTTAACTTAGTGTGAGGCCGTGTTCATTCCCAGAACTGCACAGGGGCAGAAAAAGAAGTTTAATTTCAGGGCACCTAGTTAGTATATTAAAACATCATCATGTTGTATACCTTAAATATACACAATAAAATTTTACTTTTGGTACTGGAGATTGAACTCAGGGGTACTTTGCCACTGAGCTATATTCCAGTCCTTTTTTAAATTTTTAATTTTGAGACAGAGTCTCACAAACTTGAGGAGGAGCTCACTGAAGCTGTGGTGGCCTAGAACTTTTATTCCTCCTGCTTCAGCCTGGAATTACAGGCATGTGCTACCTTAAAACTTTCTTTTAAAAAAATTTTTAGGGCTGGGGATATAGCTCAGTTGATAGAGTGCTTGCCTCTCAAGCAGAAGGCCCTGGGTTCAATCCCCAGCACTGCAAGAAGAAAAAAAAAAAATTTAATTTGAGGAAGTCCTTAGTTTACCAGTGGGGAAACTGAGGCTGTACTTGACCAAATTAAGCTTTGCTACCTTTTTTCCCCCTGGTACTGGAGATTGAATCCAGAGCCTGAAGCATGGTAGGCAAATACTCTACCACTGAGCTACACTACTTCAGCCTGTCAGCCTGGGGGTGGGGGGTACTCAAGATTGAAGCCAGAAGGCGGGCACAGTGGCGCATGCCTATGATCCCAGCACTTGGGAGGCTGAGGCAGGAGGATTGGGAGTTCAAAGCCAGCCTCAGCAACTTAGCGAGGCTCTAAGCAACTCAGTGAGACCCTGTCTCTAAATAAAATACAAAATAGGGCTGGGGATGTGGCTCAGTGGCCGAGTGCCCCTGGGTTCAATCCCCAGTTCCAAAAAAAAAAAAAAAAAAAAAAATTGAAGCCAGGGTACTCTACCACCACCCCTTTTTATATTTTATTTTGAATGTACAAATATTAAATATTTTAAGTTTCTGAAACTGACCTTGAATTTGTAATCCTTCTGCCTCAGCCTTCCCAGTAGCTGGGATTATAGGCATAGACCATTATATGGAACTCCAGTGCTTTTTGCTTTGTTTTATGTATGCATGTATTTTTAGGACTGGGGATTGAACCCAGGGGCACCTTGCCACTGAGCTACAATTCCTAGTCCTTTTTATTTTGAAACAGGGTCTCACTAAACTGACCAGTCCATCCTTGAATTTAACATTTTAGCCTCCTGAGTAACTGGGATTATAGGTTTTGTGTTTTGTGTGTGTGTGTGTGTGTGTGTGTGTTTTCTGCGGTGCTGGGGATTGAACCCAGGGCCTTGTGCTTATGAGGCAAGCACCCTATCGAGCTATATCCCCAGCCAGGGATTATAGGTTTGTGCTACGATACATGACTGACAAGCGTGGCGCTGCTTTTCTCCTCTCTTCTGCTTTTTATGCTTTGCTGGATAGGTCTGACAAAGAAGGATAGTATGGTCACTTGGATTTGTTGCTAGTTGAATGTGAGAACTGCTTCTCATAGGAAGAATACTGATAGGGAGCTCAAAAGAGATGGACTGGTAGAGACAGATTGGAAAAGATAGTTTGTAAATAAAATGTGAAAGTAGTATTGTTATGATAATGAAGCTAGAGTTCCTGGATTCAAGTCTTTTCTCCACATCAAATATGAGAATTTTCTTCATTTGTAAAATGAAGATGATTCTACCTAGTTTACGAGGCACCAAGATTTATGAGTTAATATGTGTAAAGCACTTAGAACAGTGCCCAGTATATAAGCACTCAAATGTTTCTTGAATATTGCTATTAAGAAGAAACAGCCGGGCACAGTGGCACACTCCTGTAATCCCAGCAGCTCTGGAGACTGAGACAGGAGTATCTCAAGAGTTCAAAACCAGCCTTAGCAATTCAGCGAAGCCCTAAGCAACTCTGTGAGACCCTGTCTCTAAATAAAATTTTAAAAGACCTGGGGATATGCCTCAGAGGGTTCAATCCCTGGTACCAAAAAAAAGAAAAAGAAAAAGAAAGTGGAATATAGATATGCTATCCTTCCTTGCCCCCATAGAAAATCTCTTGTTTTTTTTTTATTACCCAAACTTCATGGCATATATGGCTCTCAATTCATTTTTTTTCCAGTTCATGTTTGTATAGGGGGAAAATCATATTTATATCCCTAAACACAGTACAGCAATTTAAACAAAATTATGGTGGAAAAGCCTTGAGTAGCATACCTATAATTGGTAGACCCTCAGAATCATCTGAGGATGCTTTGTAAAGCCTGATGAGGATCCATAAAGAGGCTCGAATGATACCAACAGTCAGCTGCTGGCACTGTAAGCCATTGTCTAATCTTGTGGGCTTGTCCTGAACTTTTGCCACACATTATCTTTTATTTTTAGCTCCTGTTCTGTGCTGGTGTTATCTAAATATGTCCCAGAAAAATTGGGAAAGTGCTGGGCATAATTAATTGTAGAGAAAGAAGCAAGGTGAATAAGAGATTACTGTGGAAAAGACATATCTATTTACAAAACAACCCTTTAATAACCATTTTGTTTGTGAGCAAGGTTATATCCTAACCTAATGGTTTGTTGTCAGAGTGAACTACATGAAAATACTAGCAATTTCATGTGATTCCACCTAATACTTTAGGTGTTTAGTATGTATTAAGTTAAAATTTAGAAAATTGGGGGCTTAGGTTTGAATGTAATCTATTATAATTTTGCCCATTGAAAAACTGGGGAGTGGGCTAATATTATTTTCTTGCATCATCTTGAACATTCAAGATCAAATTACTGAGGTTAGCATAATGATGTTTTTAGTCTTGAAAGTTTCTGAAATTTTAGTCAAAACCAAAGACTTTAGTGATGGAAATGAAGTGTTTAAGATACTGTTGCCAACATTTAAATTCTAACTTTAAAAAAAATATGCCTTTAAATGCTTCCTACAGGCATTAGAGTTGTGGCTCAGTGGTAGTGTGCTTGCCTAGCACATGTAAGGCATTGGGTTCGATCCTCAGCACCACATAAAAATAAAATAAAGTTATTGTGTCCATCTACAACTAAAAACAAAATATTAAAAAATGCTGCCCACAAACTCCTCTGTTTTTTTATTAGACTTCTGTTGCGCATTTCTCCTCTAAACAGTGATATTACTTTTTACACTCCTAGTTTTACTTTGGAAGTTATTCTTTTTTTTTTTTTTTTGTTTGTACCAGAGATTGAACCCAGGGGCACTCCACCACTGAGCCACATCCCCAACCCTTTTTTGTATTTTATTTAGAGACAGGGTCTCACTGAGTTGCTTAGGGCCTTGCTAAGTTGCTGAGGCTGGCTTTGAACTCGCGATCCTCCTGCCCCAGCCTCCCAAGTGCTGGGATTACAGGCGTGCCCCACCGGCCCGGTTGGAAGTTATTCCTTAGGTGTGGGTTTTCTCTGAATTCTTTACTCTGGCACTTTCTAGTTTCCTGGAAGTTATTATAAAAATATGGCTTATGGTGATAGTGTTAAAATAGGGATCCATTTATACTAACCTTTATTTAAAATTATAATGCTGCATGGTGAGTACTAAAATAATGGGACAACAAAAGGTACTATGGGAAGTGACTAGACTGCCGGGGAGAGCCAGGCAAGACTTCAGAGAAGTGGGAGGTGAAAAATTAAAGAACTCAGGTTTGTGTCTTGAAAAACTGAATGGCTAGTAATACCATTATTCAAGATAAACACTATTAGAAAGGAAGCAGATTTATAGAGAGAAGGAGTTTATTTTCAGCCATGTATGTGGAAGAAATAGGGATTTGAAGTATGATTCCAGAGCTAGAGATGGCAGAATTAGATTATATAGGTCTAGCTGAATCCATGTTACAGAATAAAATCATCCAGGGTTAGTTGGAAAAGTGACAGAATCCTAGAGAAACCAGAGAAGCAGGAAAGGAATAGTTGGAATGATATTCCTAACTAAAAACTTTAAATATTCAGTTCCTTAGTTCCACCAGTACATTTCAAATGCTCCATAGCATTGAATTAACTGGGTCCATGGCCTCTTTTTTTTTGGTGCTGGGGATTGAACCCAGGGACACTTTACTGAGCCACAACCTCCAACTCTTTATTTTTATTTTGAAACAAGATCTCGCTAAGTTGCTTAGGGCCTCACCTACTTGCTGAGGCTGGTTTCAAACTTGTGATCCTCTGCTTCAGCCTGCTGAGTCTCTGGGATTATAGCATGCACCACTGTGCACCTGGCTATTCTTAGCTTCTTGGTTCTCTAGGGTATTAGTTTCCTGCGGCTGCTTTATCACATTACCACATCCTTGATGGCTTAAAACAACAGAAATATATTTTCTCACAGTTCTGGAGGCCAGAAGTCCAAAATCAGTTTTATTGGTCTTAAATCAAGGTGCTGGTTAGGGCTGCACTCCCTCCAGAGGTTCTAGGAGAGAATCAGTTCCTGCCCAGAAGTTCTACTTCTAGAGCTGCCAGCATTTCTTCGTTTGTGGCCTACCTTATTATTCTAATCTTCAAGGCTCACATCTTCAAATCTCTCTCTACCTGCCTCTTTTAGAGATACATTTGGTTGCATTTAGAACCTACCAGAATAATCCCCCCATCTTGACTTTTTTTTTTTTAAAAAAGTGTTTTTCCTTTTTTTTTAGTTGTAGATGGACACAGTACATTTATTTTATTTATTTATTTATTTATCTTTTTCATGTGGTGCTGAGGATCAAACCCAGGACCTCACAGTACCATGCAAATGCTCTACCACTAAGCCACAACTCCAGCTCCTCAAGACTCTTAAGCAATTACAACTGCTAAGATCTCCCCCTTTTGCCGGCTGTGGTGGCACATACCTGTAATCCTAGAGACTTGGGAGACTGAGGCAGGAAGATCACAAGTTTGAAGCCAGCCTCAGTAAGTTATTGAGGCCCTAAGCAACTTAGTGAGACCCTGTCTAAAAATAAAAAGACTGGGAATGTGGCTTAATGGTTAAGTGCCCCTGGGTTCAATACCCCATACCAAAAGAAAAAGAAAAAAAAAAAAGAAGACAACCTCCTCTCTTTGAAAGTAAAGTTCGTAGGTTCCAGGGATTAGAACATGGATATCTTTGGGGAGGCTCTTGTGCAGCCTACTATAGGGTGTATGATTTTATTGGTTGCTTGTTTTTTGTTTAAAAAAACCAACTTTTGACTTTGCTGAATTCTGGTCTTTATTTTTTTCTAATTTGGGTTTATTTTGTTCTTTTCTAGCTTCTTAAAGTAGAAATTTAGGTAATTGATTTTAGAGCTCCTAATTAAAGCTATGTAAAAATTGCAAAATTTAGCTGTCTAAACAACACACATTTATTACCTCATGGTTTCTATGAATCAGGAGTAGTTTGGGCCCAACTTAGCTAACTGTGCTTTGGAGCTCACAAGCCTGCAATCATGCTACTGCTAGTTGGTCTGTTTTCATCTGAAGGCTTGCCTGAAGAAGAATCTACTTCCAAGCTCACTGGCATTGTTGGCAGAATCCATTTCTTTGTGGTGTATAATTGAGAGCCCCAGCTTTTTTATGGCTGTAGTCTGGAGACCAGTTACTTTATCAGGCCTATGAGGAGAGTGTATAGAGGGAGTTGACCAGCAAGACAAGTCTTAGATGATGTTATAAAGATAAAATTCCCTCAACTCTACCATATTCTCTATGTTAGGAGCGGGTTCTAGGTGCTGCCCACACTCAAGGGAGAGGGTTACACAAAGATGTAACTACCTCCCAACAATTCAAAGGCTAAAGCGGGAGGATCACAAGTTTGAGGCTACCCTTGGCAACTTAGCAAGATCTTGTTTCAAAAATTTTTTTAAAATAATGAAATAAAAAGGCTGGGAGTGTAGCTCAGTGATAGAGCACTCCTGGGTTTAATCCCTAGTAACACCAAAACAGGCGGGAAGGTGAGAGGAGTTGTGATATAGTAGAGTGATAAAAAATTAGCTATTATAGTTACCCAATTTAAGCTAGAGTTGAGGATTTCTTTCAAGGTGGTTTTTCTAGAATCTTCTTGCCTTATTCTTTTGTTCTGTCTTAAACATGTAGCCACTTAGAAATATTCGATAATTTTTATTACAGCACCTATAAAAGGAAATTCTTTGGTAGGTAGTATCTTCCTTAACTAGTTCATATCACTTGTGACTTTTCAAACAGATGAGGCCAAGCATCAGAGCCTGTTTCCAGAATAACACTTGACAGAATTTTGAAATAATCTATTATGAGTCAAAATGTAAGTAATTAAGCTGGGCGTGGTGGCGCACACCTGTAATCTCAGCGACTAGGGAGGCTAAGGCAGGAGGATCACAAGTTCAAAGCCAGCCTCAGCAACCTAGTGAGGCCCTAAGCAACTCATTGAGACCCTGTCTCTAAATAAAATACAAAATAGGGCTGGGGATGTGGCTCAGTGACTGAGTGCCCCTGAGTTCAATCCCTGGTTCAAAAAAAAAAAAAGTAATTAGTATTACAAATAATTTTCCTTTTAAATTATCTTCTGTATTTTCCATATTTCTACAATGAGCATATATGTTTTGTTGATTTTTCCTAATTACAAAATGTCTTTATTATTAAAAATAAATATTATAGAAATAAATAACACAGCAAGTGATAGTCTCATCTGTAATCTTACCTCTCCCAAAGGTAATCATTACCAACTAAACTACATGGTGTCAAAACAGCTTATTTTTATGCTACTATTTTGATCCCAGTGTTTTAATCCATAGGATAGACTGACAACAGCTAGAAGTATACAAGCTGAAGTTTATTATAGATAAATTAAAGAACTATATCTTGAAGGTAACATGAAAATTGCAAGAAAGCATGATCCAGAAAAATTCAACTTGGTAGACAAATCAATGCAAAATAATCTAAAAGCAATTAAAACCACATGTGGTCAAATTAGTTATTGAACAAAAGTTAACAGAAATATTAAGTCTTGAGAAATTTTAGAGCAGCTTAATTTGACCTGGTAACAAGAAAACGCCCACAAAACAGACTTTTTTCTTTCTTTTTGCAGTGCTAGGGATTGCCACTGAGCTATATCCTCAACCCCAAAACTTTCATTTTGGCAGGGCTGGGGTACTGAGGATTGAACCCAGAGGCACTTAACTACTGAGCTACATCCATAGTCTTTTTACTTATTTTGAAACAGGATCTTGCTAAGTTGCTAAACTGGCCTCAAACTGTGATCCTGCCTCAGCCTTCCAGGTCACTGGGAATCCAGGTGTCCACCACCAGGCTGGGCTCCAAAACAAATTTTAAATGATAAAACATAAAGACTTGCTATGATTAAAATTATTTAAATTAAAACTTCATTGAAAATTTGGTACTTGAGCCTCATAATTTAAGTAAAATTAAAATGGAAAGATAAGAAGTTGGCTTAACTTTTTTATTAATTTTTATTATTTTGACTTTACACGTCTTAGGTGCATTCCATGTTAGTTCGTACAGCTCAACCTTATTCTTTTCTTTTTCTCCTTTTTTTGGTAGAACTGAGGATTGAATCTGGGTGGTACTTCACACATTCTATGCAAGTTCTCCACTACTGAGCTACATCCCAAGTCCAGCCTTATTCTTTTATTTTATTTTTTGGCACCAGTGATTGAACCTAGAGGTGCTTAACCACTGAATCACATCCCAACCCTTTTAATTTTATGTTTATTTTGAAACGGTCTCACCAATTTGTTGAGGGTCTTGCTAAATTTCTGAGGCTGACTTCAAACTTGTGATCCTCCTCCCTCGGCCTCTCAAGTCACTGGGATTATAGGCATGTGCCACCATATCCAGCCAGTTTCTTTCTTTTTAATGACTATTCATTATTCCATTGTATGAATCTATAATAAATTATTCTACCTTTTAAGAAACCTATTTGTTTTCCAGAATATGCATTTAAGGCTATAAACCAAGGTGGTCTTACATCAGTAGCTGTCAGAGGGAAAGATTGCGCAGTAATTGTCACACAGAAGAAAGTACCCGTAAGTAATACATCCCAAGAGAATTTTTCATGAGTCTGTTCAAAAGTGTATTACTGTGAACATATGTTAGCATTATTCTTGCTTTGACGGCTTTCCTACTAGTTATTCAAGGAGTGTTTGTTGAGCCATCTACAAATGGTTTAGCTGAGTAGACAGAAGTAACATGTTAAACTCTGTGGTATGATTATGAGCACAGTGGAATTTCTAAATCTTTTGTCTTCTGGGAACTTGAGACAAGTTTAATAAACCCACAGAGAACATATCTAGGAAAGGAAAACAAAGTCGTCTTCTCTCCCCCCGCCCCCTTTTAATTGGTTTTAACCGTAAAGTGATTAGAATACTTCGTATGTATAGTAACAAACTTTATATAGTTTATTGTTATTGTTTTTATAACTGTGGAGACCTGTGAGGTGTCTCTTTTTTTAAATTGTTTTAATTTATTTTGTTCATTAGGACAAATTATTGGATTCCAGCACAGTGACTCACTTATTCAAGATAACTGAAAACATTGGCTGTGTAATGACTGGAATGACAGGTAATCAGCTAGATGTCTGTTTACATATACAACCCTTACATTATTTTCTTCAAATTCTTTTTTGAGTTTTGCATTTAATTTTAGAGCTCCTTTTACATCTGATTTTTCAGGTGATATGAGTAGATATGCAGTCTTCTTAGGCTAGTGTTAATATTTTATGAGTGGTTTTTGCTTAACCTCTGAGCCACATCCCCACCCCCTTTTTTTGAGACAAGGACTCACAAAGTCACTTAGGGCCTCAGCCTCCTGAGCTGCTGTGATTACAGGCGTATGCCACTGTGCCCAGTTTATGAGCTTTTTGAAATCAGAAGTGTAATAGAATTAGGTCTTTATGCTACTGTTAGGGAAAATGAGCAGAGGCCCCTCTCACAGGAACTGTATTTCAGATGTGGTTAGTGTTTAAGGAAACCTAAGTCATTAGATCTCACCCAAATTTGGTAATCAAGATACTGGTTAAAAGTGGGTAAGAAATATTATAAAAATTACTTTGGGGCCAGGTGTGGTAGCACACACCTTTAATCCCAGCAACTCAAGATGCTGAGGAAGGATCACAAGTTCAGAGCCAGCCTCTGCAACTTAATAAGACCCTGGCTCAAAAATTTTTAAAAGGGCTGAGGATGTGACTCAGTGGTAAAGCACCCCTATGTTCAATCCCCAGCACCATGAAAAGAAATTACTTTGCATTTCTGTATCCTGAAATCAAGGGAAAATTCAAGCCTGAAAAAAAGATCAAGTGAGATTATTCTCCTAAAAACTTGTTCTTAGGACTCATTATAAATGGGCAATGTGGTATATAGAGTTCTGTCTTTTTTATTTTTAATTTATTTACTTTTTTGGTAGTGGGGATTGAATCCAGGGGCTTCACCATTGAGCTAATTCCCCATTCCTTTTTTATTTTTTATTTTGAGACAAGATCCCACTAATTTGCTGAGGGTCTCACAGAGTTGCTGAGGCTGGCCTCAAACTTGAGATCCTCCTGCCTCAGTCTCCTGATTGTTGGGATTATAGGCAAGTGCCACCATACCTGGTGAGCTTCATCTTTTTTTTAGTTATATATGAACACAATACTTTTATTTTTATTTATTTATTTTTATGTGGTGCTGAGGATCAAACCCAGTGCCTCACACATGTGAGGCAAGCACTCTAACTGAGCTATAACCCCAGCCCCATGAGCTTTGTCTTTTTTTTTTTTTTTTTAAATAAATAAATAAAAATTTGTTGCTGAGTTATTCAGTATTCATTGGTGGGAGAAAAGGCCATAGTGGACCCCACTGTAAAAACTTTTCTTAAGTCAGAATGGAGGCATAGATACAGTATAGGTATATATGGAATGGAAGTTGTCTGACTTCTTTCAGGTTCATTCTTTCCTTTTAAAAAAGTAAACCTTTTTTTTTAGGATTTATGAATAAATCTGAAAGCTGACAGCAGATCCCAGGTACAAAGGGCTCGCTATGAAGCAGCTAATTGGAAATACAAGTATGGCTATGAGATTCCTGTGGACATGCTGTGTAAAAGAATTGCTGATATTTCTCAGGTCTACACACAGAATGCTGAAATGAGGCCACTTGGTTGTTGTAAGTATACTAAGAAGTCTCCTAAATAATTGATCAATTATAATTTTTTTAGAAACATGTTTAAAGATAAGTTGTGCTTAGATTTTGAACATGTGATTTAGAAATTATGTAAGATGAGGAAATATTTTAATAAATCAGGACTGAAAGATAGGTCTCAAAACAGTATGAGAGACATCTTTAGGTGCTGTTAGATTTTTTTATAAAAATATTTCAGGAGCTGGGCACAGTGGCACATGCCTATAATCCCAGCACTTGGGAGGCTGAGGCAGGAGGATTGCCCAGTTCAAAGCCAGCCTCAGCAACTTCGCGAGGCCCTAAGCAACTCAGTGAGACCCTGTTTCTAAATAAAATACAAAATAGGGCTGGGGATGTGGCTCAGTGGTGGAGTGCCCCTGGGTTCCATCCTCAGTACCAAAAAAAAAAAATTTCAGGGCCTAGGGTTGAGTCTCAGTGGTAGAGTGCTTGCCTGGCATGTGTGAGGCACTGGATTCAATCCTGAGCACCAAATAAATAAATAAACAAAAGTTATTGAAAAAGAAAAAATGTATTTCTGTTTGGGGGGTGTGATTCAAAAGATCCAAGTTCCTATTTTATTGGACTGTTGTTATGGGATTCTATTGCAATTCCAGATTATTAATTCGATGGAAATACCTAAATTAGTCATCTTAACAATATAGCTAGCCGAGCATGATGGCGCATGCCTGTTATCCCAGCGACTTGGGAGGGTGAGGCAGGAGGATCGTGAGTTCAAAGCCATCCTCAGCTCTGGCGAAGCACTAAGCAACTCAGTGAGACCCTGTCTCTAAATAAAATACAAAATAGGGCTGGGGATGTGGCTCAGTGGTCGAGTGCCCCTGGGTTCAATCTCCAGTACCAAAAAAAAGAAAACAAACAAAAAAAACCAATATAGCTGCTTTTTCTGACCACCCTAAAGAATTAGAGTAACATGCAGGCCTATGATTCTTATTTTTAGAATAAATTCCTATTTTTTTTATTTATTTATTTATTATTTTTTTTTTCAGAACCAGGGATTGAACTCAGGGACACTCGGCCACTGAGCCACATCCCCAGCCCTATTTTGTATTTTATTTAGAGACAGGGTCTCACTGAGTTGCTTAGGGCCTCGCTAAGTTGCTGAGGCTGACTTTGAACTCTCGATCCTCCTGACTCAGCCTCCCAAGTCGCTTGGATTACAGGCGTGTGCCACCACACCCGGCTTTAAATTCCTATTTTAAAAAACAAATAGAATTTTATTGAGAGAAAGAAAAAGTTTACCCATTTTTAGATTTAATGAATAAATTTACCTGAAAAATTCAATGCATGTTTGTTTTGGGCATTGTGTCATTCATGAGAATTAAATGTAATGATATTTCTCTTATCTGATTCTGCTGACCTCTTAAAAATTTTTTCTCCCTTGATTTCTAAAATAATATTCTTCTCTTAATTTCTTTAGCTCATCCTCTTCTGTTGATTCCTTAAATGTTGTTGCTCACCTGGTTTTGACCTTGGTCCTTCTTTTCTCTCTTAAATTTCACCCACTTGAATAGCTTTACTTACTACCTGTATGCCAATCGCACATGCATTGTCTTAACTCAGTCCCTTCATATCCCACAGATACTTCAGACTTGAAATCATTACTATTTTTGTACATTCATCCTTAGCTTCTCTTTTCTAGTCTTCATCCCACCTTCCTGGTCATCTTAAGTGTCAACCTCAGTGTCTTTTCCTTCTCCACCTTCTGTTACTTTTTCATCATCTTTGGACTTTTGTTGCTTACCTCATTTATCCATTTCTTCTCTCCCTTCTCTTTCTAGTCTATCCTCCATATTAACTCATGAGTTATTCTAAAATTGAATTTTTATTGTTGCTGCCTTATAAAAATAGATTCCTAATCAACTGTAGGACAAATCCCAAACTCCTTAAAACAACATCAAGACCCTTTATAGTTTCTTCCCATTTACCCTGTTTCTTATGTTCTTTTCTTCCCTTACTGGAAGCTTCTATAATGCATGGACCTTTTCTGTTGTTCCTGGGGTGCACCTTGCCCTTTCATGTCTCAGTGCCTTTGTACATGTTGGTCCTTTGGATTGTCCTTCATATTCTTATGATCTGTTAAATCCTGCTCATTTTTCATACTTGGAATAAAGTATTTGTTGCTTCCCCCAAGCAGTGAGTGGTTATTTTGTGTTGCTCTGTACTCCATATATATCAAATTATAAAATATAAAGAAAATTACAGGTGATACAACATTTAAATAAAGCAGATATCTGGTAATTTGTACATGGTCAAGAAAATATAAGTAGATACTATAAAACATCTATAACTGAATAAAGTAGTTGGCTAATACTGAATATCCTATAATATGACACTATATAAGAGAGGTTCAAATCTAGAATATAAGAAAGCAGGTATTGGGAGTGGGGATATAGCTCAGTTGGTAGAGCGCTTGCCTCACTTGCATAGTCCCTGGGTTCAATCCCTAGCACCACCAAAAAAAAATGAAAGCAGGTGTTAAGCCATTAAGCCATTACTTGAAATACTTCATTATCTGCTCTATTAAGTAGAAAGAAGTTTGATTATGGTGTTTAATTGTATGTCCATAATGTAGTAACAACTTGGATTTGTGGTAATGAAGTTATATAAAATTTAAAGATTGGTTTGTACTGACTTACTAGAGAGGCATATACCAGTGGTAAGAGAGATGAGCAGTGTAAAGGTATGCAGGTAGCTCCAAAGTAAACTACACTTTGTAGCAGCATTCCCAAAGTGTGTTCCGCACATTGTTAATTCCCTGGAACCTTAATAGTTATTTCTTTTTTTTTCTTTTTCTTTTTTTTTTTTTATATTTTTTAGTTGTCAGTGGGCCTTTATTTTATTTATTTATTTATTTACTTACTTATATGTGGTGCCAAGAATTGAACACGTGCCTCACACATGCGAGGCAAGCAGTCTACAACTGAGCCACAACCCCAGCCCTAGTTATTTCTTATATTTAATAAAAGAAGAAAAAAGTAGTCCTGGTGTTTTAGTCAGGTTTTTGCTGCTATGACTAAAAGACCTGACAGAAACAATTTTAGAGGAGGAAAAATTTATTTTGGGGGCTCACAGTTTCAGAGATCGCAGTCCATAGAGAGCCGGCTCCATTCCTAGGGGCTCCAGGTGAAGTTAAACATCATGGCAGAAGAGTGTGGTAGAGGGAAGCAGCTCACATGGTGATCAGGAAGCAGCGACTACACTCATCAAATACAAAATATATACCCCGAAAGCATGTCCCAGTGAGCCACCTCTTCCAGGCACACCCTACCTGCCTTAAATTACCACCTGTTAATCCCGATTGGGGGATTAATTCACTGATTAGGTTAAGACTCAGTCCATTGCATTGTCTCACACATGAGCTTTTGGGGAACACCTCACATCCAAACCATAACACCTGATTCAAGTAAGTCTAAGAACTATTGAATAAAGCTAAATAAGTCAGTCTACAACAGAACATTTCTGAGTATGTAATATGCTGTTATTTATTATCTATGAAAGGAATAAATGAAAATGTTTTGCAAGTTTATTTGACCAGGTAACATCATAAGGGATTAGGACTCAAATAAGTATGCTTTGGGTAGTAGCATGGATTGGAAAAATTGTTTGTAAATTACATTTGTCATATTCTATTTCTTAATATGTGGTACATCCTTTTGAGAAATGGAAATGTATTACCTAATTTATCTGGTGGTAACTTATATTTTGTCAGTTTTCTTAAAGTAAAACAAATGTTACAAAATTGATGACCAAAATAATGATTAATAACAGCACCAAGAAAGAGGAAATTTTGTTATATAAAAAAGGGATAATATATTTAATCAGCGTGGTTTTTTTTTAGGTATGATTTTAATTGGTATAGATGAAGAACAAGGCCCTCAGGTGTACAAGTGTGATCCTGCAGGTTACTACTGTGGGTTTAAAGCCACTGCAGCAGGAGTTAAACAAACTGAGTCAACCAGCTTCCTTGAAAAAAAAGTGAAAAAGAAATTTGATTGGACATTTGAACAGACAGTAGAAGTAAGTTAACCAAATGGAATTGACTTTTTTTATGCTATGTTGAACAATGAGAATCTTTGCCTACTTGATAGTCCATCAAGGCTATTCTTCAGTTACATCACAAGACCAAAGTCTGTCAGTCTTTATTCACTTAATTCCTGTCTTATTTCATAAATGTATTTGAAATAGGCTTCAACAGAATACACATGATGAAATGTGAAAATAAGAAGAAGAGTTAAGACCAGACCCAAAGAATGTCTGGGATGCAAAATAGTACAGCTAGTTCTGTAGGGTTCTTTGGGGGTTTTATTTGTTTTTGTTCTTTGTTTTCTTTTTGTACTGGAGATTTAATCTGGGGGCACTTGCCCACTTACCCATTGAGTCACATCCCCAGCCCTTTTTATTTTTTATTTTGAGGTAGGATCTCACTAAGTTGCTTGGCACCTCATTAAGTTGCTAAGGCTGGCTTTGAACTCAAGATCCTCCTACCTCAGCCTCCCAAGCTGCTGGAATTACAGGCATACACCACCATACCAGCTCTGAAGTTCTTAAGGAGACTGTTCATTACAATTGGTAAATTTTAAATTGATAGAGAACAAGATAAAATTCTTGCACAAGTATTTAGTAATCATAGACTGTAAAGAAATCTTTTATTCTGCCAACAAAATTTAAGCAGTTTTGGACCTGAGGATCTGGAATTAAGACCTTTCTGAAGACTAACATTATGCTTCTGATAAATGATAACAGAAAAATTATCATCTAAAATTTTTGTAGCCTGGTACAGTGGCATGCACCTATAATCCCCAAGACTCAGGAGACCAACGCAGGAATATTGCAATTTCAAGGCCAGCCTCAGCAATTTAGTGAGACTGTAAGCAACTTAGAATCTTTAAATCTTAAAGACTCTTAAATCTTTTAATCTTAAATCTTAAAATAAAAAGATTTTTAAAGCAGGGTAGGTCTAGGGATGCAGCTCAGTGGTAAAGTATCCCTGGGTTCAATCCCCAGTACCAAAAGAAACAAACAAAAAAACCTTTTTTATTTGGTGGCTAGGGATGCAGCTCAGTGGGAGTGTTTGCCTAGCATGTGAGAACCTAAATTCAAGCCGTTTAGTACCATGAAAAAATAAAACTTTTCTGAATAGGACCTGGGGATATAGCTCAGTGGTAGAGCATTTGCCTAGCATACTCAGGACTGGATTTGATTCCCAGTACCACACACAAATGTGTGTGTATTTATATATTTATATATATAAAACTTGTATTTGGTTGGTAGTTTATCTTATACTAAGAGGAGATGTAAAGTTCTCATTTTGGAGATAAAAGACCTTGTTTAAATATTTCTTAATTTTTTTAAATTGCAATTCATAATTACATTAATTAATCGCATCAGATAAAAAAACATCTAAAATGTTCTTCAGTTGTTACTACCATAAATTCTTTGAGGGTACAGATTGTATTCTTTATTCTCCATCTCATACCAGTGCTAAGTGAAATACCTTGGATATAGTGCTCATCAAGAAAATAAACTTTTTTGTATAAAGCATCCTATTCTTTCATATACCCCTTTCATTTATAGCTTGCTGTAGTAGAAATAAGTTTACTATCATTGACAGATGACATATTAAAGTTAAGCAGTCTGTTAGTAATGTGGGCTATAGAACTATGTTACTGAAATATGGAACAGAAATAATAACTTTTGATGAACACTCATTATTTGAATAAGTTTGGTATTATGAAATCTTTGTAATCCTTGAAAGATTATGTTTTAATGTTAATATGTTTTTCAGACTGCAATTACATGCCTGTCTACTGTTCTATCAATTGATTTCAAACCTTCAGAAATAGAAGTTGGAGTAGTTACAGTTGAAAATCCTAAATTCAGGTAAGTTATATTATGAACCATGTATTAAAGAAATTTGCTAAGAGCTAAAATGTCTGACTACAAAGGTAGAGACTTTTGGGTCCATTTGTTCTGTAAACTTGGTGGACAGTGAGGGTGAACTGTGATTATAATTTTTTTTTTCCGTCAGCATTTAAGAATTTGTTTTAATTTATCAGAGAGCGAGGGATGCAGCTTAGTTGTGGAGTACTTGGGTAGCGTGCTATATAGGCCTGGGTAGGAGAGGGGGCAGGGAACACTTACTAGACTTTTTAAGACAGACAGTATAACTCTTTTCTATTTCAGAATGATTTTATATTTAACACCAGAGGACACAAAATAACCTTCTTTATATTAGCAGTAAAATAAGAGCTGGGCATGTTGGCGCATACCTGTAAACCCAGCTATGCAGAAGGCTAAGGCAGGAAGAGTACAAATTTTTAAAAATATTTTTTAGTTGTGGATGGACACAATACTTTTATTTTATTTATTTTTATGTGGTGCTAAGGATTGAACCCAGTACCTCACACATGCTAGGCAGGTGCTCTACCACTGAGCTACAACCCAGCCCAGAAGTTTACAAATTTGAGACCAGCCTGGATGACTTAGACCCTGTTTCAAAATAAAAATAATTTTTTAAAAAAGACTGAATGTAACTCTGTAGTAGTTCATTTGCCTAGCAAGGCCCTGGGTTCAATCCCTAGTACTGTAGAGAAAAAATGTAGTATCAGGAAATTAGTACAAGTGTATATTTTTGTAGTTTAATGTCAATAGAAATTCAATTCCCTAAGTAGTAGTTTTCAAGTCTTTTTTTTTTTTCCTCTCTTCAGTCTGTGTCTTTTAATGGCTGCTCCAACTTTATGACTTAAAACCTGGGGACAGTGTGGCTACCTGTCTTGACAAGACAGCATTGAAAAGAGACCGGGTTTCAGTATGTTGCCCAGGCTTCAGTATGTTGCCCAGGCTGGAGTGCAGTGGTTACAGGCACAAACCCAATCCCACCACTGATCAACACAGGAGTTTTCTTTCACCTGCTCCATTTCTGACCCCCTGTTAAGGCAATCTGTGATCCCATGCTCCCAGGAATCAGCATAGCACACTCCAGCCAGAACTTCTGGACTCAAGTGATCCTCCCACCTCAGCCTCCTGAGTAGCTGGGACTATAGGTGTTGCCCCATTGTAGTTTTTAAGTTTTAAAGGTGGAGCTTTTATTTTGTGGTTAAGGGGAATTTGTTTTTGTTTTTTTGTTTTGTTACCTGGGATTGAACCCAGGGGAGCCACATCCCAACCTTTTTTTTTATGTTTGAGCCAGGGTCTTACTAAGTCTTAGAGCTTTGCTGAGTTGCTGAGGTTGATTTTGAACTGGCAGTCCTCCTGAGTTGCTGGGCCATGCACCATCATACCTGGGTTAAGTGGAACTTTTTTTTTTTTTTTAATATTTTTTAGTTGTGGGTGGACACAATATCTTTTTATTTTATTTTTATGTGGTGCTGAGGATTGAGCCCAGTACCTCACCCAAGCTAGGTGAGCGTTCAACCACTGAGCTACAACCTCAGCCCTTAAGTGGAACTTTTAAGAGCAATATGTACTGATATAAATCACACCATTATCTAGAAATCTTTGGGAAGACTAGAATTTTGAATATAGCTGTTGAATTGCAGGTGCTAGAGGCTTGTGTGTTTTTTACTAAGTAACTACCTCCTGGGTATCAGCTCATTTAATCCTCCCAGAAACCTGTGAGGTAGATTTTGTATATCATGGACCAGAATACTTTGAGGATTAGATGTAAGGAACTACGTGTCTACTCTTAGATCACAACTGAGTGTACACATTATCATGATAGGGTGATAGAGGTGGAAGGTGGATAAACTAAGTTTAGATCATGAGTTTTGGTTGACTATAGGTAAAGTGATCTAAACATGAATTCCTATGATTTAAAAAAAAAAAAATTGATTATAACCTAACCCTTTTTCCTGTAAAACAAATTTACTTTTTTTTTTTTTTTTTTTTTTTTTCTTTTTTTGGGGGGGTTGGGAATTGACCCAGGTGCTCTGAGCTATATCCTCAGTTCTTTTTTTTTTGAGAGTGGGTTTCACTAAATTGCTAAGGTGGTCTTTAACTTGGGATCCTCCTGCTGCCTCAACCTCCCCAATCACTGAGATTATTAGGCATGCACCTGGCTAAGGTTGCCATTTTTGTTTTGTTTTATAAGTATTAAAATTGCACATGGAGCAATTTGTACATGTCTAAAGAACCTGTAGTTAGCCTCTGAATTCAATCATTAATACTGGGAGCAGCGGGTGGGGGGACAACATTAGTTCTGGTTTTCTGTTCTGAGAACTTTCATTATCAATCTTTGAATTTTATTTGTATCTCTTATTTTAAAAAGTGGATAAGAGCCAGATGCAGTGGCATGCACCTAATGATCCTGGCTACTTAGGAGAATTGTGAGAATTCAAGGCCATCTTGGGTAATTTAGCAAGACCTTGTCTCAAAGTAAGAAAAGGACTGGGGATGTAACTTAGTGGTAGAGTGCCCCTGAGTTAAATCCCCAGTACTGGGAAAAAAAGAAACAAACAAACAAAAAAAACACGAGTAGGGCTGGGGTTGTGGCTCAGTGGTAAGCACTTGCATAGCATGTGTGAGGCACTGGATTCAATTCTCAGCACCACATATAAATAAGTAAATAAAATAAAGGTCCATCAACAACTAATAAAAAAAAGTAAGTAAATAAATAATCAGGTAAGAAACCAAGGATCCTGCCAGGCATGATCCCAGCAGGTTGGGAGGCTGAGGCAGGAAGATCTCAAGTTCAAAGCCAGTCTCAGCAACAGCAGGCACTAAGCAGTTCAGTGAGACCCTGTCTCTAAATAAAATACAAGAAAGGGCTGGGGATGTGGATCAGTGGTTGAGTGCTTATGATTTCAATCCCTGGTACCACCCCTCACCGCAAAAAGAAAAAAAACCCATCCTGTGTCTTCCAAAGACCTTGTATCATTCATCAATTCTGTGATAGTAAGTATACTTCAATAACTAGAACATATAGCATAAGCATCAACAACTATATATAATATAGCTTAATACTGCTCCCTCCATATTGCACTTATTTGACAGATTTCACCTTTTTTGTTATTTTGTTTGTTTGTTTTTTGGTACTGGGGATTGAAGTCATGTTTGCTCTACCACTAAACTCCATCCCCATTCTTTGCTTTGTTTTTTATTTTGAGGCAGTTGCTTAGGGTAAACTCAAACTTGCAATCCTCCTGCCTTGGTTCCCCAAGTTGCTGGGCCTTACGGTGTGCTCCACCATGCCCAACAACAAATTTTACTTCTTAGAAGTCCAGCTATAATAGGTATATCAACAAGATTGTCAAGCAATTAATTCCTTTGAAGGCTGATATCATTTAGAAAATGTCATATATTCAACATAGAGCACCTTCTGATTAGAAGAATATTCATAGAGTTATAATTTTATTTTCCTGGACTTCTAATCTGAGCAACTTTTTTAAAAAAGTGTTTAAGTTTCTGTATAAATTTTCATCTTTCAACTGATAATAAATTTGAGTTATACTAGGTATAAAGGTATTCTGACATCACTGCTAAATTGAGCACATTATGTATTGTTTAGCTTTATTCAGTCAAAATATTTTTTCTCTTCCACAGCTAAAAGAGTTTTGTTTCCAAAAGACCTAATTCTAGATCTAATATCAAATAATTAAACATTTTTATATATAGATGAAATTGAGATAATGTGTGGGAATTCCTCAAATAATCTGAGGGAGGAGTAGTAACTGGATAAATTTTTTAAAGAGTAGTTATAAATTGGTCCTCTTGAAGTTTGATGATAGATACATGGGAGTTCATTATACTGTCTTTTATGTGTTTGACATTTTGCATAATAAGTTTGGTTTGTTTTTGTTTTGTTTCTTTTTTTTTTAAGTAAACAGTTGTGATTTTTTTTTTTTTTTACCCTTTTGCTTTCTAGGATTCTTACAGAAGCAGAGATTGATGCTCACCTTGTTGCTCTAGCAGAGAGAGACTAGACATTGTCATTAGTTTACCAAATCCATGATGCCACTTGCCTGTGTGTTTGGTAACAACAAACCAACATTACAGAGGCCCTGGATTGAAAAAGGAACCTCTCCCACTCCTACTACTGAAGTGGTTAGGACTCTGTATAAATAAAAACAGTGCTTTTGGAAAAATGGCATCCTGTCTTTTTTTTACCTCCAGTTTTAAGTTTTAATCCTTTAGTACCTGCAGAGTGTTAAGTATTCACCATCTTCATATGATAGCATTAGTCATTTTGTTGACAGAAATCCAAGTTTTACTGGGCAGGTGGCCCACACTCGTAATCCCAGCAATTTGGGAGCCTAAAGAGGATTTAAAGTTCAAGGCCACCCTCAGCAACTTAGTAAGACACTATCCAAAAAAGGGCTAGGGATAGAGCTCAGTGGTAGAGCACCTCTGAGTTCCCTCCCGATACACACACACACACACACACAAAAAAAAAAAAAAAGAGCAAGTTTCCTTGGTTTGAGGGACTTTGCTCCAAATTTATATGGTAGCTGTATGGCATAACTAATAATAGAAAACTACAATACTGGCTTTGAAACCATCTCTGACTGTGAACTAGCATGTGAGACAAGGCTTTTATTTTACAGTTCCTCATTCTAATGGGATGTTCCTAAATCTGGAAGGCTTTATCTATAATAAAAAAGATTAGCCTATTGATCTTCAGTAGGTTACCTTAATTTTGGTTTGGGGGTTATTGTTTGTGGGTAGGGAGTTGTTACTGGGGATTGAACCCAGGACATACTCTACCACTGAACTACCCTCAGCAGTCTTCAGCCAATGAGATAAACATTTAATCTGTATTCAATAGTAGAAATTGTTACCATTCAGAAAACATCTATGAAAATTCAGAAAACAAAACTGTGTATTTTCTGCGGTGAAGTATTGAAAACAATAAGGAATCACATTATTCCCTGCCCCTCCCCAGCCCTTTTATTTTTTATATTGAGAGGGTCTCACTAAGTTGCCAAGGCTGGCCTCCAACCCTTGATCCTCCTGCCTCAGCCTCCTGAGTCACTGGATTATAGGCTGGTGCCATGCCCAGCTAAGGAATTTCTTTTAAGTAATAACAGAGATAATAACATTAGCAATGTTAAGGGAAATACAAGGTAAACTGTATATTCAAAATAATCCATTTAGGTTGGATTATTTTTTGTTGGGTTTGTTGTTTTGTTTTGTTACCAGGGATTGAATCCAGGGGCACTTAACCACTGAGCCACATCCCCAACATCCCCAGTCTTTTTTTTTTTTTTTTCATTTTGAGACACAGTCTTGTAAATTGCTAAGGGCCTCCCTAAATTGTTGAGGCTAGCCCTCAAACTTGCATCCTGCCTCAGCCTCCCAAGCTGCATTACAGGCGTATGCCACCACATCCAGCTCATTTAGGTTTTTTTAATGTACAGGATTTAAGATTTTAAAATTTCTAGAGTGATTCCCTAGAGACATGAACTACTATTTTACAAATAATCCAAAAATCCTGGAATCTGAAGCTAATACATTTCACATCCTAATTTTTACCAGGTGAGACTGATGCTGATGACCTCAAACAGGTTAGTGTGGCTGCTACTTCCAATCCCTAAAATCAGAGTTGCTCCTGTTTGCAGCCATCAGGCCCATACAGGGAGGCCATGGGACCATGTGACCACTAGAAACAGGAAACTTCACCAACCACATCCTCTACAGAGCTGAATCAAGAGTAATAAAGTTTCCTAAGAGGGAAGTGGACTTTCGTTTAGGGGCTGCTGCTCTGCGATTATCCATCAAAATCCATTAGGCTCTCTAAAGGTGCTGGTGTCCTTTTAAAAGTGGGGTCCGTAGGACTACTTGCCTATATAAACTGAAATAAACCATCAGAGCCTTGCCTGATACCATCCTTCTGGAATCATGGATGAGAGACTAGCAAATAACTCGTGTTTCTGTAAGATTTGGGATAGAAAACTAAAGTTCTGGCTAGGCACAGTGGTGCGCACCTGTAAACTTGGGCTGAGGCAGTAGGATCCCAAACACAAGACCAGTCTCAGCAATTATTAGCCTGTCTCGAAAAAAAGGACGAGATGTAGTTCAGTGTGTGGAGGATTCAATTCCCAGTACCAAAAAAATAATCTATAATTACCTTATAATTCAAAATTTAAACAAGTTTAAAATAATACTAATTGAATAGCAATTTTAAGTAAGTATATTGGTTAAATTATTTGAGAGAACTGGAAGATTAACATACATGTGTGAACTTTATGTTTTTTAAATTACAGTCTGGGATGGATAACAGTTAATGCAAAAATGTTATCCAAAATACTAAAAAAAATGCCTTAGATCTTTAAAAGGACATTTTGATAAACTAATAAGTACAAAAATACAGATAATACAAGAATATTGACAAGGGTATGTTCAGACATTACTGAATGTAAAACTATTTGGATAAATACCTGGCTTTCCTTCACTTGCTACCCTCAGTTTATAGGAACAGTTTTCATGAATCATTTAAGAAAAGTGAATAACAAAACAGGTTTTAGCTTCCTCATTAGCCCTCAAATCCAAAATTCAGATTTGTGCCATAATCACATTATTATTTAAATGATCTTCAGGATCTCTTTTAGAGTTAAAAAGGCTAAGATTAAATATATTCCATTGATCTGAATTTCCAAAAATAAAAGGAAAAAATCCAAAGTTGACAGCAGATGTAATGATGAGTTAATAGTGGGTTTTCCCAGGCCGGGTGTGGTGGCGCACGCCTGTAATCCCAGCACTTGGGAGGCTGAGGCAGGAGGATCACAAGTTCAAAGCCAGCCTCACCAATTTAGCAAGGCGCTAAGCAACTCAGTAAGACCCTGTCTCTAAATAAAATACAAAATAGGGCCGGGGACGTGGCTCAGTGGTAGAGTGCCCCTGGGTTCAAACCCCAGTACCAAAAAAAAAGAAAAAAAAAAAAAGTGGGTTTTTTCACTGAAATCAAGAATGGTCCCAGGATGACTTCATTTATTGTACATTCCAGAAAATCTAACTAATTCAATGAGATGAAGTTAAAAAGGCATCAGGAAATAGTACTACAATTTGCTGTTTAAATTGTTTACCTTTGAAAAAAAGGAAAGGCCTAATAAAGTATTAGCTTTTATTGGGGCAGGTCCTATCTTTACAATATCCTTTAAGCTGTTTTAAATTCAATAATTTCAGCCCTCTAGAGCTCTTAAAACTCTTAGTAGCAAAATATGGGCTGAACTGATTTGAAGCCCTGCATGTTCTTCATTATCTATCTCACTTTATCTTTGCAAAAATAAGACAGGATCACAAATTCAAGGCCAGTTTGGGCAATTTAGCAAGACTCTGTCTCAAAAACTAAAAACGGTTAGGGATGTAGCTTAGTGGCAGAACACCCCTGGGCTCAATCCCCAGTACCAAAAAAAAAAAAAAAAGTTAATGTGTTTAATTATAATGTGCTGTATTAGACTCTAGTGAGAAAGTTATACATTACCATATTAACTTTCTAATATATTAAATTCCAAAATGAATCTGGCCTCATGACTTTTGGATAAAGCATCATAAACATATACTATTATTATTCCCCTATTGAAAGTGAAAAAAAAAAGTTCATATTAAGTAATATGGCCAGGATTACACAACTAACAAATGTGAAGGACAAGTTCAGAAGCCACAATGGTCTGAACTCAAGACATGTCTTTGTCAGGACATTAGATGAAATCTATAATCACCTTTTGTCAAGTTTCCCCTTCCCCATGACCCAAAAAATACCTAAAAAATAACTTTTCGTAGACCAGGAACAATTACTTAGTAGTATTGCATCTACAGTCATGCCACCATAAACACACCTAATCTCATGAGAAAATAGAATTTGTGTGTAGTACAGTAGCCACAAAAACATAAAATGTCTAAGAATAATCCTAACTGGAAAACACTGACCCATATGAAGGGAACACACAACCAAAAAAACACAGAACAGACACATCCGGCTCCTGGATGGGAGCACCAAGTATTCTAAAGGCAATTCTTTTCCCCTCTAACAACTATATAGAAGGAAAAAAATGTTCCTCACTTTCCATCATATATCAAAATAAAACACAAGTGACTTAATTTTTTAAATATTTGCTAACCAGAATACACCTACCAAAACTAAAGTTCAAATAGTAAGAAAATACTAACACATAAATAGAAAAGTATACTAACACCACAGACAAGTCATGAAAATTTCCTAGTTAATAAACTGGACAAAATGGTCAATTCCAATTTTAAATGCAAATTATAAGATACCATATTTTCTATCAAATTACTAAATTTTGAAACAATACATAATTCCTCCCTCACTCTTAGTATAAATGTTTACCTCTATTGTCTCTCCCTCTCCCTCATAAACATCACCTTATACTACTTCTGTTCCCTTATTGTCCACCATTTGAAATGGTAAACACTTTAGCAAACTTACTGTTTATATTAGAGACCATAATTGAACATGTCATTTCTGTCTATTCTGACAAAACTCAATAATAGGAATCATTTGGTTTAAGGTGGCATATCATTTGCATTGGGTGCTCTTAATATTGGTCTCCCCCTTAAAGGTGAGGAACTGGAAGCCTTCAGGGACACTATAAGACTACAGGGTAGGGGCTGGGGATATAGCTTAGTTGGTAGAGTGCTTACCTAGTAAGCACAAGGCCCTGGGTTCAATCCCAGCAAAAAAAAAAAAAAAAAAGACTACAGGGTAGAATCTGTACTGCCTCAGCTCCATACTACTAGATGAGAAGACACACAAACAACATGAAAAAACAAGGGAACAAAGTGCCTCAAACAAACCAAGATGTTCCAACAATAGAATCCATAGACAACACAGTAGAAGAAATGTCAGAGGAGGAGTTTAGAAAATACATAAAATAAAAATAAAAATAAAAAATAGAAGCTACTCCAACATCTGGGGACTAAATAGCATGCTAGTGAATGATGAATGGATAAAAGAAGAAATCAAAGAGGAAATTAAAAAATACTTAGAGGTAAATGAGAACAACAATACAACTTATCAAAATCTCTGGGACACTATGAAGCCAATGCTAAGAGGAAAGTTCATTGCATTGAGCTCATACATTAAAAGAATAAAAAGTCAACAAATTAAAGACCTAACATTACACCTCAAAGCCCTAGAAAAAGAACAAATCAACACCAAAAGCAGTATAAGGCAAGAAATAATTAAAATCAGAGCTGAAATCAATGAAATTGAAACAAAGATACAATTGAAAAAATTGACAAAACAAAAAGTTGGTTCTTTGAAAAAATAAATAAAATTGATAAACCCTTAGCAACACTAACAAAGAGAAGTGGAAAGAAAACTCAAATTATTAAAATTTATGATGAAAATGGAAATATGACAGATACTACTGAAATACAGAAGATAATTAGAAACTATTTTGAAAATTTATACTCCAATAAAATAGAAAATATTGAAGACATTGACAAATTTCTAGAGACATATGATCTACCCAAACTGATGCAGGAGGATATACACAATTTAAACAAATCAATTTCAAGCAATGAAATAGAAAAAGCCATCAAAAGCCTACCAAACAAGAAGAGCCCAGGACCAGATGGATTCTCAGCCAAGTTCTACAAAACCTTCAAAGAAGAATTAGTACCAATACTCCTCAAATTATTCCATGAAATAGAAAAGGAGGGAACCCTTCCAAACTCATTCTATGAAGCCAGTATCACCCTGATACCAAAACTAGGCAAAGACATATCAAAGAAAGAAAACTTCAGACCAATATCCCTGATGAACATAGGTGCAAAAATTCTCAATAAAATTCTGGCAAATCGCATACAAAAACATTTTTAAAAGATAGTGCACCATGATCAAGTGGGGTTCATCCCTGGAATGCAAGGTTGGGTTAACATATGGAAATCAATAAACGTAATACATCACATCAATATACTTAAAGACAAGAATCGTATGATTATCTCAATAGACACAAAAAAAGCATTTGACAAAATACAGCACCTCTTCATGTTCAAAACACTAGGAAAACTAGAGATAGTAGGAACATACCTCAATACTGTAAAAGCTATCCTTGCTAAGCCCATGGCCAACATCATTTTAAATGGAGAAAAATTGAAAGCTTTCCCTCTAAAAACTGGAGCAAGACAGGAATGTTCTCTTTCACCACTTATATTCAACACTGTCCTTGAAACTCTAGTCAGAGCAATCAGACGAAAGAAATTAAAGGCATATGGATAGGAAAAGAATTCAAACTATCACTATTTGCCCACGACATGATTCTATATTTAGAAGATCCAAAAAATTCCATCAGAAAACTTCTAGAACTCATAAATGAATTCAGCAAAGTAGCAGGATATAAAATCAATACCCATACATCAAATGCATTTCTATACATAAGCAATGAATCCACTGCAAGAGAAATTAGGAAAACTACCCCATTTACAATAGCCTCAAAAAAATAAAATACTTGGGAATCAATCTAACAGAGGTGAAAGACCTCTACAATGAGAACTACAGAACAGTAAAGAAAGAAATTGAAGAAGACCTTAGAAGATGGAAAGATCTCCCATGCTCTTACTAGGCAGAATTAATATTGTCAAAATGGCGATACTACCAAAAGTGTTATACAAATTCAATGCAATTCCTATTAAAATCCCAATGACATTCTTCATAGGACTAGAAAAAGCAATCATGAAATTCATTTGGAGACATCATACTACTAGACCTTAAACTATACTACAGAGCAATAATAACAAAAATGGCATAGTACTGGCACCAAAATAGACATGTAGACCAATGGTACGAAATAGAAGACACAGAGACAAACCCACATAAATACAGTTGTCTCATACTAGACAAAGGTACCAAAAATATACATTGGAGGAAAGATAGCCTATTCAACAAATAGTGCTGTGAAAACTGGAACTCATATGCAACAAAATGAAATTAAAACCCTACCTATCACCCTGCATAAAAATCAACTCAAAGCATCTTATGGTTTGGATGTGAGGTGTTCCCCAAAAATCTCACGTGTGAGACAATGCAACAAGGTTCAGAGAAGAAATGATTGGGTTGTAAAGTCTTAACCCAATCAGTGAATTAATCCCCTGATAGAGATTAACTGAGTGGTAACTGAAGTGGTAGGGTGTGGCTGGAGGAGACAGCCATACCCTACCACTTAGGGTAGTGTCAGCTTAGGACCTGACTTCCTCAACAAGATTCCTAAAGCACAAGAAGTAAAATTAAGAATCAATAAATGGAGCCAGTCCCGGTGGCGCATGCCTCTAATCCCAGCACTTGGGAGGTTGAGGCAGGAGGATCACGAGTTCAAAGCCCGCTTCAGCAACTTAGCGAGGCCCTAAGCAACTCAGTGAGACCCTGTCTCTAAATAAAATACAAAATAGGGCTGGGAGTGTGGCTCAGTAGTGGAGTGCCCCTGGGTTCAATCCCTAGTACCAAAAAAAAAAAAAAAAAAAAAAAAAGAATCAATAAATGGGATGGATTCAAACTAAAAAGTTTCTTCTCAGCACAGGAAACAATCGATAACATGAAGAAAGAGTCTAAAGAATGGGGAAAAAATCTTTACCACACACACCTCAGAGAGAGCACTAATCTCCAGGATATATAAAGAACTCAAAAAACAACACCGAAAAATGCCCAAATAACCCAATCAATAAATGGGCTAAGGAACTGAACAGACACTTCACAGAAGAAATACAATCATCAACAAACATATGAAGAAATGTTCTTCATCTCCAGCAATTAGAAAATGCAAATCAAAACTACTCTAAGATTTCATCTCACTCCAGTCAGAATGGAAATTATTAAGAATACAAGCAATAATAAGTGTTGGCACAAAGTTGTGGGGAGAAAGATACACTCATACATTGTTGGTGGACCTGCAGATTGGTGCAACCGCTTTGGAAAGCAGTATGGAGACTCCTAAGAAAACTTGGAATGGAACCACAATTTTACCCAGCTATCCCACTCTTCAGTTTATACCCAAAGGTCTTAAAATCAGCATACTACAGTGATGCAGCCACATCAATGTTTATAGCAGCTCAATTCACAATAGCTAAACTATGGAACAAACCTAGATGCCCTTCAGCAGATGAATGGATAAAGAAAATGTGGTACATATACACAATGGAATATTACTCAACTGCAAAGAAGAATTAATTATTGGCATTAGCAGGTAAATGGATGGAACTAGAGAATATCATACTAAGTGAAATAAGCCAATCCCCCAAAACCAAAGGCCAAATGTTTTCTCTGATAAGCGGATGCTGATCCATAATGGAGGGTGGGTAGGAAAGAATGAAGGAACTTTGGATTATGCAGAGTAGAATAAGGGGAGGGGTGGGGCAGTGGGGATGGCAAGGACAGTAGAATGAGACAGACATTATTACTCTATATACATGTATGAAAAAAAAATTTTAAATAGTAATATATACATGCATGTTAACTTTAAAAAAATGCAAAATGTATTTGATACATTGCAAATGTTCAATAAATATTTGTTTTGCAAAGAGAATAATGAGGTACACTAATAATCAGCTGCTCCTGTTGGTAGAAGTGTAAACATATTCCTTGAGGGAAACCTGGGCATATGCAGAATGGCTGCATCCTTATTCCCCCCACCCCCTGCCCAGTACTGGGGATAAAACCCAGGGGCACCCTACATGGAGCTAAACCCCCATTATTTTATTTTATATTTTTAAATTTTGTGATGGGGTCTTGCTAAGTTACTGAGGCTGACTTCAAACTTGAGGTCCTCCTGCCTCAGCCTCCTGAGTCAGTGGGATAAAAGACATGCACCACCACACCCAGCAAATCATTCTGTTTGTAAAAATTTGTTAAACATGCATAATTAGATACAATGATACGGTTTTTATAAAAAATAAATTACATAGCATTCAATACTGTGCAAAAAATAAATTACATAGCATTCAATACTATGGAATATTGCATAGTCATTAAAACCTCTGTATTAAAGAACATTTAGTGACATGAAAAACATGTAATATTATGTAAGAAACAGGATATAAAATATACAGTGTAGTGCTGGGAGTGTAGCTCAGTGGTAGGTCACTTGCCTAGCATGCACAAGACCTTGGGTGCAATTCCCAGCACCAGAATCTCAAGGACAAACTCTTTTCGTTAACTCTTTCATTCTCTTTGCCTTTCTGATTTCTGCCATGGGGGGGGTAGACAGTTCTGACTCCAGCCAACAGCATCCCACCTCAAAAAAACTCTCTGTAGTTTTCCACTTTGCTGCCTCAGGACCTTCTCTGAAATCAGGAAAACCTGCTCAGTCTGTACAATCCCAACTCAACCTGGAAATTACAGGGTAAATAATACCAATTGGAGCTATAAATGTCCAAATGACGTATAAATGTCCCAGCCTCTTATAGGGCATTTCTGGAATGGACTATAGATTCTGAAACAATATGCAAAATTTAGTACATGTATTAATTTCCTGGGAGAGACCCATAGCTTTCATTATATATTCAAAGAAATCTATTTCTGAAGAAGGGAGAACCACTTGCAGAAACAAAACAGTAGAAGACGAAAGAATGCTAACAGTGGTTATTTCTGGTGCAATTACAACTGCATATCATTTAAAAAAATTCTTCTTTATTTTCCATATTTTAAAGAACATGTATGATGAAATTGAAAACACTCTAGATATCTAGCAGAAGGAAATTGATTAATAAATTGTAGATCAATAAAATATTTTACTGCCATTAAAAATGTTTTATGGTCTGGGGATACAGCTCAGTTGGCAGAAAGCTTGCCAAGTATAAGTTGCCCAGGCTGGCCTTGAGGAAAAATATATATACATACACACACACACACACACACACACACATATATGCATACATGTTTATATATACTAAAGGACTAGTGTCCAAAACACACAAAGAATTTCCTAAACTCTAGGGGTATGGGTCAGTGGTAAAGCACTTGCACTTTCAAGGTTCTGGATTCAATCCCCAGCATGAAAGAAAGAAAGGAAGAAGAAAGGAAGGAAGGAAGGAAGGAAGGAAGGAAGGAAGGAAGGAGGGGAGGGAGGGGGGAGGGAGGGAAGAAAGAATTCCTAAAACTCAGCAATAGGAAAACAACCTAATTTTTAAACTGGCAAAAGTCTGAACACATATACCTCACCAAAGTAAACAGATGGCAAATAGTATATGGAAAAAAAAATGCTTAACAGCATATGTCATGAGGAACTATAAATTGAAACAACCATGAAATCACACTACATATCTACTAAAATGGCTAAACTTTTTCCTTTTAATGACACCACCACCATATGCTGGCAATCAGGAACTGGTAGGAATGCAAATGATGCAGCCACTTTGGAAGATAATTAGGCATTTTCTTAACAAACAAAACAGTCTCACTGTAAGATCCAGCTTATGCCCACTCAAACCTGCCCATAGATTTTTATAGCAGATTAATTAATTATTAATTTATTTATTTTTGGTGCTGAGGGTTGAGCCCAGGAGCACTTCACCACTGAGCTACATCTCCAGTCCTTTTTATTATTTTTATTTTGAGACAGGGTCTCACTGAATTGTTGGGGCTGTCCTCGAACTTGAGATCCTCCTGCCTCAGCCTCTTGAGTCTCTGGAATTACAGGAGTAGCTTTATTTATAAGTGTGAAAAAAATATGGAAGAAATAAAGGTGTCCTTCAACAGATGGATGAAAAACAAACTATGATAAATGCATAAAATGCGGTATTATTTAACACTAAAATGAAATGAGCTAACAAGCCACAAAAAGACATGGAGAAATTTTAAATACATATGAAAGAAGTCAATCGGAAAAGGCTACCTACTATAGGAATCCAACTATATGACATTCTGAAAAAGGGACAGCTAAAGAGACAGTGAAAAGGTCAGTGGTGAGCTGGAGTTGTTTGTAGCTCAGTGGTAGAGTGCTTGCCTAGCATGTGTGAGGCACTGAAGTTGATCCTCAGCACCACCTAAAAATAAATAAATAAAATAAAGGTATTGTGTCCATGTACAACTAAAAATATTTTTAAAAAAAGATCAGTGGTTGCCAGGATTTTGTAGGTGTGGGGAGAATTCATTGCAGGGAGCAATGAAGAGGCAAAACACAAGTTCAGGGCAGTGAAACTACTGTCTGATACTGCAGTGGTATATATATGATGTTATGCATTTATCAAAATCCATAGAAAGGTACACCACAAAAACTAACCTTAGCCAAGCTCTGTGGCGCATGCCTGTAATCCTAGTGGTTCCAGAGGCTGAGGCAGAAGGATCGCTAGTTCAAAGCCAGCCTCATCAACTTAGCAAGGCCCTGAGCAACTCAGTAAGACCCTGTCTCTAAATAAAATACAAAAAAGGGCTGGAGATATGACTCAGTGATTAAGTGCCACTGGGTTTGATCCCTGGTACCAAAACAAAAACAAAAACCTTAATACAAAATTTGGAAATTAATTAATAATGTATTGAGGGGCTCAGTGTGTAGCTCAGTCATGGGGCGCCTGCCTAGAATGCACCTAGTCCTGGGTTCAAACTGCAAAATATAAAAATGTATTGATATCAGTTCGTGAATTGTGACCAACATATTACAGCAACACAAGACATTTGGAAAACTTGGGGCATATTTATATGTGAACTGTCAGTACAATTTGGTTATTATTTCTGTAAATCTAAGACTACTCTAAAAAAATCCAGAAGTGTATTAATTGTGGTAGTGCAATCCTATAATCCCAGCTACTCAGGAGGATGAGGCAGGAGGACTACAAATTCAAGGTCAGCCTGAGCATTTTAGAGAGAGCATGTTCAAAATTAAAAATGAAAAGGACTTGGGATATAGCTCAGTGATAGAGTGCCCATATTCAATCTATAGTACCTCAAAAAATGTATTTATGCATGAGGATAAATTATAATAGATAATCCAAACTATTCATAATGGTTATGAATTTTTTTCTCATTTCTTATATCTTAATGTATTTTTCAGGTATATTTCAATGATTGGCTATAAAAGAATCAGACTAAAATTAAGTCCTGAAATTTGAAAACCCAGGGGAGGCCAACACAGGAGGATCATCCCTTTATAGGCAACTTAGTGAGATCCTGTCTGAAAACATAAAAGAGGCTGGGGATGTAGCTGAGTGGTGCCTACACGGAGGGCTGGGAGTACACTCAGGGGTGGAGCACATGCCTAACATGTGTGAGGCCCTGAGATAGATCTTCAAGACCACAGCAAAAACAAACAAACAAACAAACAAACAAAAAAACCTATCCTGAAAATCATGTCTTTTAGAAAACCTGATTAAAATTTTTAGTTCTTTTATGAGAAAACAAGCCCAAATTTTCCCAATAAAATAACAAAGGAGAAAGTATGGCTATTCTTTTTTTTTTTTTTTTTTAATTGTACCCCCACATCGTACAATAACATTACCTAGAGAGCAGTTTTACTCTGTCGGTCACATGCTGGTCAACACTCTCCTTCAAATCCTGTGTGGGCCACTTTCCTCAGTTGCAGGGCGTAAAGCCTTGAAACCAGGTGGCTTATAGTCTGCGCATGCGTTAAGTATGTGCGCATTTTCCCACTAGACAAAGCACCTGAGACAGCATGGGGGTGCACAGACTGCAAGTTCCTGGTGCCCCAGTTCATCCTACTCACCTCTTAACACAAATGGGTGACTGCAAGTTAGAACAACCTCACCTCCTGCCCCTAAGAACTTTGCCTTGCTTTCTCTCTAGATAAAAGGTGACACCACTACCACATGCTGGTGCTTGATTTTGACTCAAGAAGAACCTCCTGGGTAACAAAAAATATTATTTGCCAACAGACCCCTCTACACAAGAAAAAAAAAAAAATCACTGAACTGTGTGGTTTTAAATTCTCAGTGACACCACTTTCCTATGCCCACATCCCATGAGGGTAAGCAGTGAAGACTTTTAAACTGAAAATGTGCTAGATTAGTGGTTCTTAGCCAGAGTGTCACATCAGAAGTGCCAAGGGAAATTTTTCAAAGTGTACAAGCCAGATCCTCACTCCTGGCTTCAAACTATAGTCTCCCAGGATGCTGATGTGGGCATGTGTGTTTTGAGAGCACTCCCCAGTCAGGTCTGATGTTCACTGTAGGTTAGGAATTGGCAACTGCAGGTGACATGATCACACGTGATCAAGTTGTATTTGGAGCTCGTCCCACCTTTATTACTGTTTTGTTTAAAGGACTGAAGAATCAGTTGAGTTTCTGCAAGTGACCCTGTGCATTAAGTTAATGTCATCTGTGCCTTTGCTGGTCTCATCTTTGACTCCTAAGCCAGTGAAGGGGATAAAACATGCAAATGTCTAGCAATAATTAACTCCTCTGGGCAGTCCAGCTACATAGCAACCTCATCCTGTGGCCACCCTTTCAAGGACTTGAGACAGATCCACATGCCTTTAAATAGACCCTTTCAGTGAGGGGCCTCTCTCAGGTCAAAGGGAATACAGGAAAATATGCCTTTAGAAGAAGTAAATATACCATTGCCCCAGATGGCAAGTGGTACTACATATACTTTGGTGAAGCTACTGATGCCCCTTTTGAGCAGTTATCACAAAATGGTTGGGATTAGGGGCATTCTTCACACAGAAACCAACATCTGGCCTTATTGGAAGGGGTGACCTGCAAACCTCACAGTTAACCCAGTTGTGTAGGTTTTACCAAGTGCTGCAATGATTAAGTCTTCACTGGGACTGGAATGAGGATGAAATGGAGAAGCAGAAGCAGCACAGGAAAGACCTGGTTTCCCTGGGCAGAGTAGGGATGATTTGGGGGGAGGCCCAACTAACAGCCTCAGATTGTTCAGTCTGGCTGGGGTTTTCCAGGAACAGAGGCCATGAACAGCTCTTCAGTTACCAAGTGGATTCTAGCTGTCCAGTCTATAATTACCATCAGAGCCATGTTTGCCTGGAAAAGTATAACTGAGGCCACACAGATTGGGTAACCTCCAGGGACCTGACTACCACTGTTGTTTCTGAGGGCTTCTATAAGTCCTCAGCAAAAGCTTCAGGCAAAGAAGCTTCTAGGAGTTGGGAGCAGAGGCACACGCCTGTAATTCCAGAGACTCAGGAGGTCAAAGCAGGAGGATCACTAGTTGAAGGCCAGCCTGGGCAACTTAGCGAGACCCTGTCTCAAAGTAAAATAAAAAGAGCTGGGGATGTAGTTCAGTGGTATATCACCCCTGGGTTTGATTCACAGTACCAGAAAAAAAAAAAAAAAAAAGACAACTTCTGTGATGATAGCTGTGCTGGTATTTCTTAAGTGATAAGCTCTAAATTTTGGATGGATACAGCATAGGACACATTTACCCCCTCCAAAAAAGTAGCTCATGGATCCTAATAGAATGGCTTTGGAGACCCACTATGGAAGGGTGACCTAGAGGTCATTTGCTTTTTGTGCCTCCGTCCAGGAGCCAGGAAAAAATTCTAAATTCTCCTATCAATTTAGAAAACATTTTCTTTGTACTTATTCACAGCAAATAATTTTGAGCAAATAATACGTCAGATCATACTTTCAGGCACACAGTGATTAACAAGGTGATATTCACTGAGTTTCTGGAGTGGCTGAGAATTTAGGCCCTGCATCTCTTGCAGAGTGTCTCCTCTAAGTGAGCTGTCACTGAGAAATTTGCAGCAGCCTCGCATCCTATCTGCATCCAGAAGGTAGACGTTGGCCCTTTTCCAGCAGCAGATTAACATGGAGTCCTCTTGTAGGGACACCCCCCAGAGACCAACAGCCCATGATTGGCAGAGGATGTCTCTAACAACTTGCATTTGTAATACGTGGGGTGCACCCCTTTCCTGCCACAAACTACGCAGAGATCCCTTCTGGGGTTTTTCCTCCTTCTTCTTCTGTCTTTCTCTGTGAAGTGTATTTAAAAAAACAAAAGGTCACTGTGAAGCAATGGAGTATGCAGTTTCTCCTAAAGCAGACAGGGCTGCAGATATCTGAAAAGTCCCAGTTCCAGACCTCATTCCGCAAAATGGGAGTTGGTGACCTTGGAGAGAGAGTCTTTCTAGGGAGGAGATAAATAGGCACATGAACACCTATCTAGGTACTTGCATGCCAGACCACACAGCAAGACAGGTAGTAGGGAAAGTCCTGGTGAAAGGCCAGAGCCAGCATCTCCCAATAGCTGCTCAGTTAGCACAAAACTCCCATCCTCCATTTGCTATTTCAAATCTGGCCTTAGAGAGAGACCCAGGTAACAAAAGCACTGACTGGAGAGGTAGGGAGAGAGGCACTCACAGCCTCAGACTTCCAACTGCTGGTACTGCTAACTCTCCAAAAATAGCCAGACTCACTTCATACCTGAGGAATTTACTGCCTTGGTTTTCTCCTCTGTAAGATGAATCTATCTCAAAGGGAGGCTCTGAACATTAGACACAATGCATTTAAAGTACTGAAAAAACACTGAATAAATATCTAGTAGCAGGGTGTGGTGTAGCTCTTCCAGAGTGCTTTCAAGTTTCCCCACAGCACCCTACCTTCCAATGTGTGATTTCCTGAGAACATTTTCAAGAATAAGGATCAGCAAGGCAGAAGTCAAGCTGAAGTTAAGAAGTTTCTCTCTCTAGTCAGGGCAGAGCAGGTGTGGCCCTGTGTAACCTGCCCAAAGCTTGCAGTTCACTGGTGAGTCACATTCCCACTTTTTTCCAGGTGAAGAGGTTCCCTGTTGAGAACTCCATCACTCACTTGCTCGTGACACACAGGCTGTGGCTTTCCCCACTGGGGTACCTTGCCTTTAGGGCAAGTCCTGCCTGGCGAGAGAGAACCTTCTCCTGGAGGAGCACACAAGATGGCATCAGGAAGCAAGCTGTTTCTGACCCTTTCTGAACCAAAATGGTCTGAGGGGCAAGCTGGGTTCAACACTGTCTCCACTCTGTCCCATCCCTAGGCCTGCAGAGTCCTCAAGAGCTCTGATGGTCCTGATTCTGCTGCACCCCAGCACAGGGCTCTGAGGCTCCTGACCTGCACCCAGAGCCTGCTCTCCCAGGGTTCCTCACCCTAGTGTCCTGGGGAAGTGTGTGTGTGTGAGTCAAGGCCAGCTGAGGAAGGAGGGGCCAAGGCAGAGGAGATACTGGGAAATGAAACTGGGAAATGCTACCAAGAGGAGCTTTAGGCCATTCCTGGGGTCCCTGAATCAGCCCTTAAAGACAGTCCAGGGGTCTTCTAAGTTCTCTTCACATTCTTATTGAGAGGATATGGCTTCCTGAAGCCTATTTATGCAGGAGGCATTTTGCAACCTCCCAGTGGCTTGTCACCTATAGAAAACTCCAGGTCAGCTAACAAACCAGCTTGCTTATCAGGTTATTGGAGTCAGGAGGATGGCTGGCCTTGGGGTGGGGAAATCCTATCTTACGCAGCTTCCTTCCTTCCTCCCCTTGGCTGGGCCCCACAGGGGTGGGGAGGCCTTTCTGGGCTTAGAACTTGGCTACTGGGCTCCCAGCCAAGTGTCCAGAGGACACTCCTCCTGACACCTGGATCCTTTTTATCTTCCTAGGGCTCAGGAACCATAAAGCTCCTGCTCTAGAGAACAGAAAACCCCTGCATTTCCAGGGCCTCAGAAATAGCCTGCTCCAGCCAGTTTCTCCAGTTTGTTCTGGGAGAAACTAAAGAAAAACACTGAACAGGAACATTTCTCTCTTGCTTTGTACTTATCGAACATATCTTCCTGCTCACAAGGCCCTTACCAATCAGGATTGAATGATAAATTCCATGTGAACCTGCCCAGCACACAGCAGGTACCCCATGAATGTTCTGCCCCAAAGCCCTAGGCCAGCAAAGTACTGTATTAACCAGTATGAGTTGGACTTAAAATTTATGCAGCTACTTAAATTTAAAATCTTGATATGCTTGATTTCTTTAAGCCAATAGGGTCATAGTCAGGCCAGTTCCAAAGACCCATGACAAAGTGAAAGGTCCAAGGCTGGGTCTCCATTCCCCTCCCCATGAAGTGTCCAGTTGCTGCTGCCCCCAGCCCTCCCCTATGCAGTCAGGGCCAGAGAGGAGCACAGTGCTGGCACCCCACCCCAGGTGCAGCCTCATGCAGGAGCACTGTGGGAATTTTCCATCTTGCTCTGCAGCCTGGTCGGCAACTCCTTAGATCTTTTTGCTGCTGACACAGGCTTATACTGGGCAAGCTTTCCTGCAGGTCAGAGAGGGCGGCCCAGGCAGTGCCCAGGCCTGCTCAGATCCCTGGTTTCTCCCTCTGCAACCTGAATGGGTGGAGGAGGGATTCAAAGCCTCAGATACCCCTTAGCCCAGTGCCTCAGGCTCAGCAGCCTCAGCCTCCACTTCTGCCCAGGCCTGTTTCCTCCCAGCCTCCTGCTCTCTTGTTTCCTTCAGCTTTCTCTGTGGGCGGCTCCTAGCGCTTCCAAAAGTCCCCTCCACGTAATTTGCTTGTAGACAGAAAATAATGCAAATCTGTTCCTGGGGCTGCCCAGGGCCCAGGCAACATGCAGTCCTTATTTCCTGGAGACCTGAAGAGGGAGGACAAGGCAGTCCCTATGCCCACTATGTGCCTCTTCAAGGGCCCTAATAGGACAAACTGGACTGCATCAGTTACAAGTCAGTTATAAGCCAGTGGTCCTGGCTTTACATCTCAGGGAACTGAGCTCAACCCAGGGAAAGGCCACACAAAACCCTCAGATGCTCAACATACTTCCTATCTATTTAATATATAAAATGATTTGCACATATTAAAATTTATGATTTTTATATATTAAAGTTTATGTTTAGCATTTGCTTATCTCTGTTTACCTAAGTTAAACTTGCCCTGTGGTGAGTGGAAAGTGAAGATTCAGGGACATATACTTCTAAGCCCTACAGTTCTAGGCAGTGACTAATGCAGGGACATATAGGAAGGAGGATAATCCTGCGTGATTGTCTGCAGGCTGGGCCCTGACATGAGCCTCACAGTCACAGCAGCCTGAGACCCTTGAGCAAACAGCCTGAGACCTTGACCACAGGAAGACCAGCTGCAGTGCCTTACCAGCTGCACCAGGGTGTGGGCCATTGCACATGATAGGGGTTGGGCAAGTGCCCTGTAGGTGGGCCCCCCGGAAGATATCATCTCACAGCCAAATGGGGGCAGGATGGGGTAAAAGTGACAGAAGCAGACTGGATTGATGTCAAAATCCTCTCAGTGGTCTGACTTCTGTGCTCACTCCACCCCTCTCCTCTTCACTTGGTGGCCCCTAGGTGAGGGTCTGATGAGAATGTTGTCTACACTCCCTTCCTGTCTTGCTGCTGCTACCTCCTGTGATGAGGAGATGAATGGAATCCTAGGGGCTCCTATTCCCAATCAAGGAGAGGTGGGAGGAACCCATGCTGAGCATCCACTGTGTACCAGGCCCTCAAGTAGGCGCTGAAAATAAACACTACCTCCTTGACTCTCTCAATAGCAATTCCATGAGGTGGATATTTACTTGACTGACAGATGGGATTCTGAAGCTCAGAGAGATTAGGGATTGGCTCAAGTTCACACGGATGGTGTGGTGATTCGAAACCAGGTCAGTTTGAAGTTCAGCGACCTTGAGTCTTGCCTTGTCACACAGGGCATCTTGTGAAACAGGCAGCCCTTGCCTTGTGAAATCCAGCAGTTAATCCACATTCTAGCCCTATTCCAAGCTCCAGGTTTCAGAGCTTCTTTCACCCGTAGAGGGGGCCAAGAGGCTCCATTAAGGCCTCAAAACAACATGGGCCTTCATATCGAGCTCAGCTCTGTGGATTGGTCTAAAATTGCTTAATGAGAATGGACAATGACAGCAATAATAGAGCAGGTGAAACTTTCCCATTTTCACACAATCAACTCAAAATTAGGATATGGGGCCAGGTACAGTGGTGCACAGCTGTAACCCCAGCAACTTGGGAGGCTGAGGCAGGAGGATTGCAGGTTCAAAACCAGCCTCAGCAAGGGCAAGGCACTAAGCCACTCAGTGAGACCCTGTCTCTAAATAAAATACAAAATGGGGCTGGGGATGTGGCTCAGTGACCAAGTGCCCTGAGTTCAAGCCCCCGTTCCCCACTTCCCCGCCAAAAAAGAATATGGACAAAATGAGGCATATGACCTACTAAGAAGCAAGTCAAAGTAACTTTGCCTTATGATTTAAAAGCAGAGTTTGCCTATCATGCAGCTAAATATATTCACTGTGGTTGGTGATGTGAGAATCTCCGGGTTTAGGGCTCTGGAGTTTAGGCCTATCTCCCACTCAAGCAGGGCAGCCCTTCCTAACCCCTTCACATGGCAACTGTTGAGGGATGACAGGCCCCAGGTCAGAAATTGATTGGGCTGGACAGGGGAGAGAATCATCAGGGCAAAATCCATGCCTCCCACAAAGGTTATTGAGGTACTGGTACAGTTTGCCAAGTCCTAACACAGGCCTTGTTCAGCTCAGCTCCCTCGAGAACATGGGAGGGGCCTCCCCACATCATCCCAGGGTTGCAGTTCAGGATCTTGGAGACAGCAGACTGCAGAGGACCATGAGTCTGTGGGCTTTCTTTGTGTGTGTGTGTTGTGTAGGGATAGAACCCAGGGCCTCATGTGTTCTAAGCAGGTATTCTATCACTGAACCACAACCCTAGCCCCCAACTAAGACTCTTAATTGAGGTCCACATACTTGTGCAATGAATTCATTTACCCCCAAACAAGTACCGTGTGCCTTTGCTTGCCTGCCCTTTGACCCTGGAGAGGGTTTGTTGGCCAAATACAACATTGTTGACCTTTGACATACTTCTCGGGTCTCTGCATCCCATTCTGTCCTTCCTCACCAACCAGAGTGCTCACCTCTTCCTACTGCTTCTATAATCTAACAGCTGTGGAAGTGGGCAGAACATGTGTACCTTACTTCCTGTAGTTTCTTAGCAGCTGTGAGCTCCCTCTGTTGCCTGATCATTTCAAAGTCTTCTGGAATATTCACCTTTGTCCACTGACTGCATCACCATAGCCATAAATGCTGAGAGGCCTAGGATGTTGACTTTTTTTATTTCATTTTATTTTTTTTTAGTTGTAGGTGGACACAATACTTTCATTTTATTTTTATGTAGTGCTGAGGATTGAACCTGGGCTTCATGCATGCTCGGCGAGCACTCTACCACTGAGCCACAACCCCAGCCCCGGATATTGACTTTGTATAGGCAAAATGCATTTTAGTCTTGGATTCCTAGATCTGGAGCTACCAAAAATCTTTATTTGCTTTGTTAAGGCTGTTTTTCTTGTGGAGAAAATAGGATTGCCAATTTGGTGGGGGGACTTTCAGGCCTTACATAAAACCTTTGCTTCAGCTGTTAGAGCACAGATGGAACAGGCAGGGATGCCAGGGGAAGACCCCTTTTGAAACTTGTGGCAGGCCAGGCCCAGTGGCAGATGCCAGTAATCCCAGTGACTTGGGAGGCTGAGGCAGGAGGATCACAAGTTCAAGGCCAGTCTCAGCAACTCAGCAAGGCCCTTAGCAACCTAGCAAGACCCTCTCTTAAAATAAAATAAAAAGGGCTGGGTACATGGCCCAGTTATAGAGCACCCCTGGGTTCAACCCAAAAAAACAAACAAAACAAAAAATGGACTGTGGCAGGGTAGGGTGAAGGGGACCAAAGGAAAAGTCCTGTTATCTCCTGAGCTGCCATGTTTCACAGTGGGCCACTATTGCCAAACTCTGGGCCCACTGGCTGCCTATTTCAGAATTGCCTGGGTGCTTAACATATCCCGAAGTCCCACTCTGGACATTCTGATCTCAAAGGAGGGGAAGGACAGGGACTCTTCATGCTGACAGGTTCTTCTGTCCCCAGGTAATTCTCCTAGTTGGAGTTTGAGAACCATTACCCTGTACTGTCAGGCCATACCCAGTCTGAGGCAGTTCTGTACAAAGCACAAATTTCCTCTTCCTAGGATATCTGCTTCACTCTTGGATTTTTGTGTTTGTCCAGAAATTCAACAGCAATAGCAGCATTTCTCAGTATCCTAGTGCTCTCTGAAGAATGAGCCAGCCAGGCATGAGGAGAAGCAGCCTCCCAGAGGCCCACTCCAGAGCCCTCCTCCTCTATGACCCCAGTGGGACCTTGCCCTACAATATTCTGGCCAGTTGACAGTTCAGGAAAATCCTGAGAGTCACAGAAGCAGCTGTAGAGGTGGCAGGGAGGGGAAGGTGTCACAGAGGGTTGGCATCTTCTCCTTGGGTGCTGTCCGGACTCCTGCCCTGGCAGAGGCCCTGAGTCCTCTCCTCAGCCCAGCCTTGGGCCTCTCCTCTTTAATTGCCTGCTGTACCCCATTCCAGTGCACCCACTTCTTCCTGATCCCATCCTCTGGACCTCTGTGTCAGGTAGTCCTCCTTCTTGCCAGCCTACAAATTTGAATTCATTTTTCAAAATCAACCTCAGCTCCTTCACCTCTTCCATGAATCCTTCCTGCCACCTGAGATAGAATTGATCCCTCCCTCCTTCTCGTGGTACCTGGGAGCTGACATGTCTCTCACATCTGTCTCAGCGGTCACGTTTCTCATGTTTGCTGGTGGTCACAGCCCTCATGTCTGTGGGCACTCCTGTCCACATGCAAAGCCCTGCAGGCTTCTTCACTGTGTCAGCTGCAGCTGAGTAGGTGTGCAGGGAAGTTGGTTCTTGTTTTAGCTCTGTGGTCTGGAGGTAGTTCAAGGCTTGATTTTCTTTGACACAGATTGGGTGGGTTTTTTACTGTCTTATTTCAGAAGTGAGGAAAATAAGACAAGGTAAGCATTCAGTCACAACTCAGTGCTTAAAAGCCTACTAGTCTCTACTTCGGTCTGTAATTTCCTCCCTGATGCTATTACAATATGCCATTATCTTTGTTTGTTTTCTTGTCTCTTGGTCCTTTGGCCAGTGTTGCCTACTAGAATGTAAGCTCATGTTGAAACCGGTCTTGAAAATCAGGATTGGGTCCTTGTTTCCCCAGTGTTGAATATTAAACATGCACAAAATGCCAAGGCAAGAGCAAAAGTAAATTTATTTAAGTAACAGAACAGACAGGGAGAGTCTTCTGGAGATGAGGGGGTCCAGAGCTTGTGCCCGAGGGAGTGGGGGTGTCTTGCTCCTTTATAGATTTCAGGTTCCCTTTCTTGTTGTGTCCCACCCCCCTTATCTTGCCTGTGTGACCAAAAGGTGAGAATGACCAGAGGCAGGAAAGAGCCATCCTGGGGGTACTGGTTAACAACTCCTTGCTGGGAGGAACAATTCCCTGGAGGTAGGGAACCTTGACAAGTGGTGAGGAGGGGAAGTGTTCTGGAGCTATCGGCATTTTATTTCTTTTTTAATTCGCCCCCCCCCCCCCACCTTCCTGACCCAATCATTCAGTATTATACTGCCGTATCTGTTCTTTGCCCAGTCTCAATGTGAGTGAGGTATGACACATTTTCTTCCTCCTGGGTCTTCAAAGACAATGCTGAGTGGGACCTGCAAGGTATCCAGAGTTGTTTATTATGAATAGGGTAAATCTAAAATCCTTGTAAATTATGTAGAGGCAGGTATAAAATTAAATCTTTGGTCCTGCCCCCAAATACACACTTGACAAGTAACTTATGCCCATAGTCTATATTTTTCAGATCAAGTGTAGATTCCACACTGACTTGTGGCCTTGCCTTCCACAGGCTCATGCCTTATTCCAATTCTATGTGACTTGAGCTACTCAGAATGAAATCCAGTTGGTTCCATGAGGTGACCCTGCCACAGTGACAGAAATTAGTACATGCACAGGGAAAGATTTTGGAGCAAACACTCTGAGCAGAGGGAAGGAGGACAGCCTATGCCCTGCACACTGCTGGTTACTTCCCAGGCTGAGAATTTACCTCAGGAGCCTGACAGGATGGTGCACCAGGCTGTATAGATACGCACGCAGTCCTGAAGGTGTCTCTTGTGCCCTTTTCCTTAAAACCCATTCTGTAGGAAAGGGTACCCCAGGCCAGCAGCTACCCCAATGAGAGTACTCATCTCTATAAGTTGCCCTCCCCAACACTGGCTGAGCAGGCACCAGATATTGACCTGCACAGGGCCTTGGTGTGATCTGGGGAAAGGCTGCTGATGAACACAGCCCAACAAGGCTGCATTAGTCCACACTCATGCCTCAGCCCACACCTGCCCAGCTGTACACAGCAGCCCCAGGAAAGTCCCCAAGATTTTTAGGAAAAAGGAAAGGCGTAGTACTTTCTCCACCAGAGCATTCTGTCCCTTTCTGGCTCTACCATAACCCAGCTGGATGAACTTTGGGTCTCTCACTCCCCTTGGCAAGCCTCTGGATCCTGCAGGGAGCTGGGCTTGCCCCTCCTTTTAAGATTCTAAGTCAAGTTCTTAGTTGGAGCCAGACATGGGCGGAGCCTGGCTTCTCTTCAAGGCCTGGCTCAGCTCCTCCTGCCTGCTCCCCGACCCTTCTGTCCCCACACCTCCCCACAGCATCTACCACACAGAAGTGGGCAGACGAGTGAGCTGGGAAACTCCCGTTGCCAGGCTGCCAGCTGAGTATAATTAGCCTCACCGCTCCCACAGAGGCGACACTGTGCTTGCCAAGGCCCCTGCCTTCTCACATTTGTTGGCTCCCCTCAGGACAGTTGAACCTCCAACCTCATTTCACTGGGCGAAAAGCAAGAGCTGAAAAGAGAAGAGGGGAACATAACCAAAATGGAGAGGGAGGCCTGATCTTGAAGATGGGTCCTAGAGGCAGCAGAGGCCTTGGGGTGGCTGTTTCCCCAGAGCATACCCTTAGCCCTCAGCCCTTCAGCCCCTTCCCCCAGCCATTTCAGGCCCAGTGAATAGTAGAGTAGGAAGACACATCTCTGAATATATCCAGCTAGCAGCTGGCCTTGCTGGCTAGGGGTTTCTGTAACAAAAGTCTTTTAGGGGCTGCCCACAGGGCCTCAGCTGTCCTAGATGATGTGTTTCAAGTGCTTTTGCTTTTGAGGAACCTGCTGCCCAGGACTTCAAGCACCAACACTGACCAACGCATGTCCTAAGGCCTCCACTGGCCACAGCCTCATTCCCTACACACCCACTGGCTGCCGCCCACTTACTCTGGGTCCTGGACTCCTGTGGCTAAGAAGAGCTGGACAGATGTTGGTAAGTGCGTCTCCTTTGCTCCTGGAATAATTCCAGGCTGTGCTGAAGCTCTGGAAGGCAATCAGAGCAAGCTTGAGACATGAGTCCTGACTTGAGAATGAACCTTAACACACATACGCTGTCCCCTTAGGAGGCAGGACCCTGGAAGGAAGGTCACAGCTTCTCTCCTTCTGGATTTCAGTGAGCAATGTTAGTGTCTCTGCTGTGGACACATTTCAGATGGCACATCTGAAATGCAGAAATAATAACTTTGCTGATGATGAGTTTCCTCTTCAGAGGAAAAGTAACTTTCCTGTTACTGCTGAAAGGGCTAGTCAATCCCAACCAGCCCAGGCGTCCGCGAGATCCCGCCTGTTCATTCTCATGTCAAAGCCCTTCCTGTTGTGATCTGAACTGTCTTTTTAGTCTTCTCACCCATTCCTTTCTACATTGACTAATTTGTCCTTCAAATATACCATTTGTCCATCCATATCTTCATTTATTTTGAGATAGAGTCTTGCTAAATTTGCTGAGGCTGCCCTTGAACTTGCAGTCCTCCTTTCTCAGCCTCCTTAGTCTCTGGAATTATAGGCTTGTGCCACCCTGGCCAGCTCTATTTCTTCATTTATATTTATCGTGCACCAAGACTGATAGGGATGAAAATCATCCTTCCATTTGTCAGGCACAGATCAATAGATGTTACTGTTATTGCTATTGGCCAGTCTGACTCCTTACCCACTGCTGGTGATTCTCCTGCCTTTCATAAGTGCCTGCTCCATTGGATCCTGCCTGGGTGGAAGCCATAGAAAACTAAGTTCTTAAGCAGCAGGCTGTAGTAGTCATTATTCCTGTGTCTAGTGTTTACCATGTGCCTTACTCAGAGGTGAAGCTGGACTACACACCAGGCAGGCTGGCTCCTGGCTGCATGGACAAATGCCCTTGTCCTCTGGCTGCCTTTTGGTGTTGACTAGTGGGAAGCCTGGAAAGATCAAAGGGAGGAAGGGAAGGGATGTCTGTATTCACTGACCTCCCCACAAGGTCTCCCAGACTGGGCTGTGACCCTGGAAGGAAGGTCACAGCTTCTCTCCTTCTGGATTTCAGTGAGTAATGTTAGTGTCTCTGCTGTTACCTCCAGGCTGCTGTAGCATCCCTGGTGCTTTTTTTAAAAAATATTTTTTAGTTGTCAGTGGACTTTTTCATTTTATTTGTTTATTTTTATGTGGTGCTGAGGATCGAACCCAGTGCCTCACACATGGTAGGCAAGTGCTCTACCACTGAGCTACAGCCCCAGCCCCCCTGGTGCTTCTTCTACACCTTTTTTTTTTTTTTTTTTTTT
>JAJEJO010000111.1:16989-43292 GCA_020662805.1 Glaucomys volans | reverse complement strand
CTGTCCCTGGGCTTATTAGTTTACTGCTTCTCATATTTTTTATTTCATTTAATTATTATTTTTTATTTAAATGGGCACAAAAGAATGTGCAATGAAAAGTTCTCCTTCCTGTCTTACTCAAACACACAATTCTCCCTATAGGAAAGTATTGAAATGCTTTGCCTTATTTTTGTATCTAAATATGCATAAAATAAAATTTTATCATTTTAACTTTTGTGGTGCTGGGGATGGAGTGTCGGGTCACATACATGAGAGACAAGTGCTTTACCACTGAGCTACACCCCCGGCCTTTTAAAATTAATTAATATATATATTTTTTGAGACAGGGTTGCTGAGATAGGCCTTGAACTTGTGATCCTCCTGCCTCCACCTCCCAGGTTGCTAGGATTACAAGTGAGTGCCACAACATCCAGTCATTTTAATCATTTTAAAGTATATAGTTCAGTGGCATTAAGTACATTCACTTTCTTGTGCAACCATCACCACCTTCATCTCCAGAACTTTCTTATTTTTTGCCAATTGAGACTATATCCTTTAAATACTAACTCCCTGATGGGTTTTTATGAATCCTTCCAGAGATATTTGATGTATATTCTAGCAAACACTTATGAATATTTTTCTTCCTTTAAGAGAACACAAATTATTTTATTTAGTAATGCATCTTGGATATCATTTCCTTTCATGCAATTTTTCATTTTTCTGCTCAGCCTTCCTTGTGTGGATATTCCATGGATATTTAGCCCTTATCCCATGGATGGAGACTGAAAGTGTTTGTAATCCTTTGCTGTATAGATGGACCTGAAGTGTATTTGGTTTGTTAATAACCTCCTATTTCCTTTCCTGGTGTATCTCCCATTCTGTCTCCCTGCAAACTACACCAACCAAGCCCTGGACTTCAGAGCCTCCGGGTCCTCAGACTTTGCTGACTCCCTGGGTTCTGAACTTGCTGTCCATTCAGGAGCTCACGGTTCTTTCACTTCTAGCTCCATAGTAGCCCAGCACATCTCCTTGGGGTCCTGTCTCCTAGACTGCCAGCCTATGTTCCAGATGTGACGAATACAGGGAAGCAAAGAAATCATTGATGGTCCCTGCATCCATAGGTAGGGACTCCTTCCTGATGCAGACTCTGGGAAGCACCCACACTAGGCCTCTAGAGAGGGGCCCAGCTCTTGTTCACAAATGCAAGGAGCCCAGCACTGGGTCTCCTCATTTTTGATAGAACCCAGACTTGCTCTACCACTGAGTTACATCCCCAGACCCACCTTTTTAAACGCCCACCTCTTTTTTTAGACAACTAAATTGCTGAGGCTGGCCTTGTACTTGCAATCCTCTTGCTTCAGCCTCCCAAGTAGCAGGGATAACAGAATGTGCCTCTTTCTGTCTCAAAAGTTTATTAATTTGTACCTGAATTTGCTGACACCTTCCCTGGGAGTCAAGAGCACCCAGAATCTGTTTATTTTTTCATCCATACCCTATACTGTTTTTCTGCTCTAGCACTATCACTATTATCTTCACTTTCTAATTAAAGAAAGAAAGAACTGTGGAAGCTGTAATCCCTGTAACCTCAGGAAGCTGAGGCAGGAGGACCTCAAATTTAAGGCTACCCTGGGCAATTTAGTGGGATACTCTTTTCAAAAGAAATAGAGTTTAAAGCACTTGCCTAGCATGCACAAGGCCCTGGATTCAATCCCCAGCACTGAATTAAAAAAGGAAAAGGAAACAAAGAATTGCAGAAAAACAGAGGAGAGTTGCATGCAGTGGTGCATGCCTATATTCCCAGGTGACTCAAGAGCCTAAGGCAGGAGTATCACAAGTTTGAGGTCAGCCTCAGCAATTTAGTAAGACCCTTTCTCAAAATAAAAAATAAAAAGGTCAGGGAATATAGCTCAATGGTTAAGTGCTCCTGGTTTTGATCCCTAATTCCCAAGGGGAAAAAAGAAAAAAGGAGGAGAAAATGGTAGAGAAAGCCCTCATCCCCCAAACAAATACAGGACTCAAGATTTATGCTAGATGGGTTTGCCTAATACTAACAATAATCAACATAAATGTGCTCATGATGCCTAAGGAACACATAACACCCTGTGAAATATACTGTGCTTTTCGCCTTTTAACTGATGAAGAAAGAGGTTCAGAGAGGTAAAGGGGCCAAAAGGTCAACACCAGAAGTGGGACTGAATCAGTCCCTAGACTCAAAATCTCTAGGAATGCATATTGATTAGCCATGAGTTTGACCAAAGGCCCTTAAACAAGCTGACACTAAACTTAGCCTAGGCCCTAAGAGAGGATGAATTAAATGAAAGAACCAAAGAAAACAAGGCCCTGGGAGCAACCACCAAAGATACAGAACTAGGTCAGGTTTCAAGATGAGCTCTCAGGGGACACTGTGGGGGACACTTTATAATTGGCTGGAAGGCTGGAGACCAGATAAACAGGCAGGATGACTTGAGAGCTTGCTCTGGCCAAGACAAAGGGGCAAGCAGAGAAAAAGATCCTTTCTGTGCAGATGGCTGAATCACATTGTAATCTCCACTTTCAGGAAGTGCAGAAACTTCTAGAAAGGATCCTGTCCCTTTTGACCAAAAGATTGAGAGGTGGGGCTTTGATTTCTCCCCTCGAATTCCTTGAGGGTCAGTGGAGAAAAGCCTTTAGAAGAAAGTAGAAGCTAGGAGGTCACTTGGGGGACATTCTGAGTGTCCCCCTTGCTGAGATCCCACCCTTCTGGGCCTTCTGGGAAAGCATTCAGGACAAGAATAGCCCAGCTCATTAAAAACAGTAAGCACTTCAGTACCACTCATCCTGACCCAGTACCCAGATGTGCAGGACACAAGGACAGGCCACTGAGGACAGACAGATGGACCGGTCCTGCATAAAGGGGCATGTACCCAAACCACAGCAGCCCAGGTGGTGTCAGATGTGGGTGTGAGAGAAGTACAAACAGGAGCAGTGGGCAACACATGAGGCTGAGCATAGGCCTCACACCTGACTGAGCACTTCTGAGAGGGCTCTAGAGCCTTGGCCTCACACCTCTTCACACACTTAAGATCCTCCCCTGCCTCAGGGAAAGGAGGTAACAGCCCAAAGAGGAGGAAAACGTATAGAAAGAAAGAAAATCTGACTCGGAGTTTCTGAACTGCTTTCAGGAGTATAAATGATACAGAACTGTATTTGGGAAGTTCCTCAAAGAGAAACAGTCTCTAACTCTATAGAGACCCTGGACTTGGGATGAGGTCAGAGCTGAGGGGTGGGCCCTTCCTGAGTGTCTTGGAATGAGTCCAGGGGAGGCAGCAAAAGTTAGAAAGGGCCATGTGGCATGTCCAGACAGATGGGCTTTTACAGGGCGGCAGGCTGCAGAGTCCTGTGTACTTGGCAGTGCATGGGCAAAGAGGAGAGAACAGCTGCAGAGGACACTTGTGGGCAAGAAGTGACAGCCCAGAAATGACCAGACAGGGAACTCCAGCAGATGCCAGGTGGACAGCTGGCCTAGGATGGAATGAGTTCCAGCCTCCTCCCATATACTGTGTAAATGCACCTGGACTCAAGAAAATCCCAGGAATTGGTAGGAGGGTGGGACAGGAACAGCCAACCTCTGGATTGACTCAATCGACTCTGAGTGTCTTGCCACCTCAGAGGAGCAGGAACTGAAACAAAGAAATGAGGTCAAGGAAAAAAAATTCTTGTATAGTAAAATATGTGCATTGAAATTCTAACATACTACATATAAGAAAGAAAACCCAGAATCTATAAGGATATAATTTATTCCATAAAACCCTACAAACAAAAGGTAACATGCTGGGGAAAATTACTACATTTCACATAATAAAATGCTAAATTTCTTCCTTTCTCTTTCTCTCTCTCTCTCTCTCTCTCTCTTTCTCTCTCTCTCTCTCTCTTCTTTCTTTCTCCTCCCCCCACTTCCCCCACCTTGGTACTGGAGATTAAAGCCAGGGGCACTCTTACATTGAGTTACATTCCCAGCCTTTTTTATTTTATTTTTTAAAATATCTTTAGCTGTAGATGGACACAATACCTTTATTTTATTTATTTGATTTTTATGTGGTGCTGAGGAACAAACCCAGTGCCTCACACATGTGAGGCAAGTGTTTCACCACTGAGCTACAAACCCAACCCCCCTTTTTTTTTATTTTTAAATTTGAGACAGGACCTTGCTAAACAGGATCCTCAAACTTGTGATCCTCAAACTTGTGATCCTCCTGCCTCAGGCTCCCAAGTCTTTGGGACTATAAGTTTGCAACTCTAAGTTTGTGTTTGACCATAAGTTTAGTAAAGTCTGATGCTGGTGAAAGGACAGAGAAACAGCCTCTCTCAAGGGCTGTTAATGAGAGTATAAATTGTTATAACCTCATTCATTGAGAGCAATTTGGCAATAGCTTTCAAAACTGAAGTACACATTTCCTTTGACCATTGTTCCAATTCTAGGAATTTACCCTGTAGATATATCCCCACATATCCACAAAGACGTTTGTTCAAGTAGCATGTTTTTGTAATGGCAAAAAATTTGGAACAACCTAAAGGTCTATTAGTAGGGAACTGAATAATAAATAAATAATGATATATCAATGGAATACTATGTGGCCATTCAAAATGAAATGGATCTGTGTATGCTGATATGGACAAATCTATGAGAAACAATTAGCTTATGAAAAACAAGGTGAAGTCAGGGACAATGGTACACACCTATAATCCCAGCTACTCAGAAGGTTGAGGCAGGAGGATCAGAAGTTCAAGGCGTGGGTGGGCAATTCATTGAGACCCTGTCTCACAATTAAAAATATAAAAAAGGGTGGGTGGGGGGAGCTGGGGTTGTAGCTCAGTGGTAAAGTGCTTGCCTAGCATGGGTGAGGCCCTGGGTTAGATCTTCACAACCACAAAAAAAACAAATAAATAAAGTAAAAGTTAAATTCTTAAATAAATAAAAATAAAAAGGAATCGGGGATATAACTCAGTGGTAGAACATATGCCATGCATGAGGCCCTGGGTTCAATCCCCAGTATACACACACACAAAATCAACCAAGGTAAAAAATTATTATTGTTGTCTCCCTTTTGCATTTAATTAATTATTTAATTAACTTTTTGTAGTACTGAGGCTTGAACTAAGGGGTGCTTTACACTGAGCTACATCCCAATCCCTCTTTCTCTCTCTCTTTCTCTCTCCCTTTTTTTTTTTTTTTTTTTTTCAGTGCTAAGGATTGAATCCAGAGCCTTGCCCTCTACAACTGAGTTACATCCCTGTTTTTTTTGTTTTTTGTTTTTTCCTATTTTGAGACAAGGTCCCACTAAATTTTCCAGGCTGGACTTTATCTTGTGATCCTCCTGCTTCAGCCTCCTTCCCAAGTAGCTGGGATTATAGGCGACCCATTTGCATTTTTAAAAAAGAATCTATACACAAATATGCCTGTTTGTGCATGGATATTTTCTAAAAGTGCACAAAAACTAAAAATCTATGTCTATATATTCTCATGGGATAATTTCATACTATTTGAATGGTTTAGCATCTGTGGATTTTTTTTCTTTTTCTTTTTCTTTTTTTTTTTTTTTGTGGTACTGGGGATTGAACCCAGGGGCCTCCACCACTGAGCCACATCCCCAGCCCTTTTTTGTATTTTATTTAGAGACAGGGTCTCACTGAGTTGCTTGGGGCCTCACTAAGTTGCTGAGGCTGGCTTTGAACTCGTGATCCTCCTGCCTCAGCCTCCCAAGTGCTGGGATTACAGGTGTGCGCCACCACGACCGGCAGATGTTTTATTTTTATTATGGCTTATAAGGTACAGGGACAAGTGTGAGCTAAGGACTAGTGGGAGGAAGGTACAGTAAACACTTATGCCAGCCCAGAGCCAGGGTAGTGGGAGGTTTTGTGGGGGAAAGTGGTGCTTTCCATGTGACAACCTTAGACATCATGATCCGAGTCACAGCCTGTGACTGTGATAAAAGTCCACAACCTTCCAAAAGCTGGCATTGCTGGCATAATCTAGAACAGATTGTCCTTGAAGCAAGAGCACTTAAGGCTCCCAGTGGGGCTAGGAAGGACCAATAAGAAAGCATATGCAGGGAGAGGCAGAGAATCAGGGCTCTTGTCCCTGGCTGGGCTGTTATCATTCTTCCAAGTTCCACAGGGACTGTGACAACAATTCCAGATGGATTTGACCTGCCCTAGAAATGGAAACTCCTATTTCTCAACAAAATCTGCCTTAGCTCAAAGGTGAGATCAACCAGCACTTGGGAGGCTGAGGCAGGAGGATCGCTAGTTCAAAGCCAGCCTCAGCAACTCAGTGAGGCCCTAATCAACTCAGTGAGACCCTGTCTCTAAATAAATACAAAATAGGTCTGGGGATGTGACTCAGTGGTGGAGTGCTCCTGGGTTCAATCCCCAGACCCAAAAAAAAAAAAAAAAAAAAAAGAAGATTGGCAATGCTTACCCAAGACAAGAAGACATTCAAAGCCCAGCAGTATATGAGTAATAAAGGCACTGCAAGCATGAAGCAAACAAAATTAATCAAATTCAAACAGGAGATCCCATTTTCCACATATCAGATTAGCAAAAAGTGTTAAGGATTGCTGTAATTCAATGTTGGTAAGGGAGTGGGCAAACAGGTGCTCTCAAGCCCTCTTGGAGAGAGAGAGTTAAAATGAGCATAAGCTTTTTGGAGAACTAGGGAGTCCTAATATGTGAAATATGGATTCACTCTAATCTGGCAGTTCCACTTCTGGGAGTCTACCTTCTGACATCCTCATACAAGGCACACACAAGGACATTTATTCCAGCACTGTTTATGTAGTAAAATGTTGGAAACAACTTAAATGATCATCATATGGAAACCAGATAAATAATTTATGATACAGCCACACCTTGGAATCCTTAAAAGATAGAGGTAGATTTATATCACTTACTTGGAACAATCACTGAGGTATTTTGACAAATGAAATTAACAAGTTAAAAGTATGATACATATAGTATTACATATGTGTATTTTTTAAAGTTCCTCCCAAATCCTAAGATATACCATTCCTAAAAACAGGTCTGAAAGGATGCACACATACAATAAAGAATGGTTATCTGGGCTGGAGTTGCAGCTCAGTGGTAGAGCACTTTCCTAGCATGTGTGAGGCACTGGGTTTGATCCTCAGCACCACATAAAAGTAAAAAAGAAAGAAAGGTATTGTGTCCATCTACAACTAAAAAAAAAAAGTGGTTACCTCTGAGGGGAATTGGGTAATTGGGGTGGAGTAATAAAGATGTATTTTAACTTTTCTACATATATTTCTGTGTTGGATCTTTAATTTTATATTTTATGAACCATGAGATGAGCATGCATGAATGTTTTAAGTAGTGATGGTATGAATGCTCATGATGGGTAGTGTACTCCCTGGCTTCATTAGTTACTAAGCATGTAAGGAAAAAAAAAATCTCAAGGTGGATTTTTCTTTTCCTATAAAAATAGGGCTAATAAACCAGGCATGTAGCATAGGCCTGTAAGCCCAGCTGCTTGGGAGGCTGAGGTAGGAGGATCACAAGTTCAAGCCCGCAGGAGCAACTCAGTGAGAACCTGTCTCAAGAAATAAAATGGGCTGAGGATAGGCTGGGGTTGTAGCTCGTGGCAGAGTACTTGCCTATCTATGTGTGAGGCACTGGGTTTGATTCGTAGCACCACATAAAAATAAGTAAAATAAAGGTATTCTGTCCAATTATAACTACAAAAAATAAAAAAATAAAAAATAAAAAAGGGCTGAGAATATGGATCAGTGATAGAGTCCCTGGGTTCAATCACCAGTACCAACTCCAGTCAAAAAAGGGCTAATAATAGGCTTGTTGTGAGGGTAACATGAATTGATGTAAACAAAACACCTGGAACAGAGATTGGCACATGGTAAGTTTGTAGTTATGATTACTTCCGTAAACATAAGCTTTACTTCACAAGTAGGTATGCGCTCAGGTGGAGACTCACACCATAAAGCCACAGCTCACATGAGTGTGAGTTGGAAAGAGAGATGCCAGGAATGTCTGCATTGAAAGGAGAGTCTCATCCTACCCAGAGTGGGAAGCCTGGCTGAGAAGACTGCTCCCTGTCCAGCATCCGGCTCTTCTGACAGACATCCTCAACATCATTGTGCTGACAGGAATTCATGGTGAGCTTTTCTGAGGCTGTCTGATGTGGCCAGTATCGCTGACCACAGAGGTAGAACCCATCTGATCTAAGACACAAGTTCCATGGAGACACTGATGGCCTGGTGACTTGCAAGACAGACACATGTGTTCAGGACCCTCCTGTGGGTTCTCATTAGGAGCCTCTGGCATTCAGCACCAGGAGGGTGATGCTGCGAGCAACATCAGCAGGGCCTTGGATTAGGAGACTCACTTAAATAACCCTTGTGCTTTGCAGATCCACATAGACTGCTGGGTTCCTCCAACAACACATTGCACTGGTAACTTCAAGGATATATTAATTTTTTTTCAAAATTTGATGACATTTTCTCTCTCTTGGTAGAAATTAAGCACAACTTTTCCCCCCCTTTATAAATAACATGCTTTAATAGCAGTGATCAGCTCTTGCTGTTGTGAGGATTTAAAAATACATGCAGAGGGCTGGGGGTATAGCCCAGTTAGATAGAGCACTTGCCCAGCATGCTCGAGACCCAAGGTTTGATTCCCACACTGTAACAACAGCAACAGAAATATTGTAGAGAAGTACCATTTGTATTGTATTTAAATTTTTGTGTGTGTGTTGTATGTGTGCACGCATGTTCACGTGTGCTTTAACACCTCTATCCTGGCAACGCTGCAAGACACTTAATACATGCATTCGTTTCTGGGAGCAAGATAAGTTCATGCATGCCTTTTGGATAGTATCTTGGCAATATCTCTCAAGAACTGCAAAAACATTCACAGTAGTCTTTTTTTTTTTTTTTTCCTGAGAATTTATCTCAAGGAAAATATAAATCAAAAAGGAAAGGAAAGAAAAGTAAAGCAAATGCTATTTCACTAGTATCTTATTTAAACATACAAAATGGAAAATGAATTGTCCTATAGAAGCTAGGTTTAGTGGCACAGGTTTGTAATCCCAATTACTCAGGAGGTTGAAGTAGAAGGATCACAAGTTCAAGGCCAGCCTGGGTAACTTAGTGGGTCCCTGTCTCAAACAAAGGCTGGGGATTTAGTTCAGTGGTAGAATGCTCGCCTAGCATGCAGAAGGCCTGGATTCCATCCCTGGTACTGAAAAAAAAAAAAAAAAAAAAGTAAAAAGTCCTATAGATGGACACAGTCATTTGTAGAATGTTATTCAATTATTAAAAAATGATATGAGGACTATATAGGAACATGGAAAAGCCCATAAGAAAGAAGTATAAAGTAACACCTGTACTGCACTATAATTACAACCAAATAAATGCAGGCACGCACGCAGATGCACAGACTCATGGTCTGAGTGAGGAGCATTTGGACCCTTTTCTGTGTGTATCACGCATTAGCCAGCCCCACCTCCTCCAAGGTCCTGCGATAGTGAGTTGAATTCATCACCTAGTGCCCTCCCAGGCATAGAGAGAGTGCCCAATGCATGTTTTGGAAGAAATGTTCCTTTGATGTTGCTATGATGCCCTGTAGTACCACTTAAAAGTAAAAAACAGTGAACCTAGATTCAAACTTTTTTAAAAATATTTTTTTTAGTTGTAGGTGGACACAATACTTTTATCTTATTTATTTACTCTTATGTGGTGCTGAGGATCAAACCCAGTGCCTCACACGTGCTAGACAACCACTCTAACACTGAACCACAACCATAACTCCTACATTCAAACTTGATCATGGTCTCTCTAGGCCTTGGCCTCCACTGAATTCTAACCAAAGCCTTCCTGTGACTTACAGATTTTATTTTCAAATGGTGTGGTTGAAGGATTATGGAAAATAAATCTTCCTACAAGACAGCTCCCCACAAAAAATGGAGGGACAGTGTGACTCTGGAGGAGGGAAGGAAATCAGCCAAACATTAAACCTCTCCCAGTGAACCCTTTCCCAATAACAATGGACCCTGAGGGGATAAAGCAAACTTTCAACCCTTCCCAGGTTCATCCCCAGCCTCTCCACCAAAAGCAAACAGTTACCCCTTCCCAACCCCAACGCGTCTTGAAGGAAGGGGGCAAATACTGAATGCTGGACCCTGAACTTTGACCTTCCCCAATGGCAAATTAGTCCTAAATGGAGGCACAACAAATATTGAAACTCTGGGAAACAATGAATCCCAGAGAAAGTAAAACAATGGGCAAGATTTGAGTCCTCATCCCTCTGGATCTGGACTATCTCCCCAGATAATAATGAGTTTCAACCTTTTTACAACTACCCTCCTGAGTTAAAGTTTTAACCTGTACAACTAGCCCTGATGGTCAAAACTGCACATCCATAGTCTCCAATGAAACTATAAAACCCAGACTCCTTCTGGAACTTGGGGACCACTCCACACCCAGAAAATGGGCCCTCACATGCTTATTCCATGGACCTCACTGCAGAATAAAGGAAAACTTGCTGATTCAAGGTTTGCTTCCTGTCTCCTGCCTCTGTCATTTATGGGCCATGAGCTTACAGTGGTGCTGTCATGTAGCCACCTACCAGCTATCTCCAACATTTGTAAGAAAGCCTCTGTGTGCCTTTATAACGAAGCGGAAGATTTTAAAGGTCAGGCAGCACTCAGAAAATAGCTGCTTAAAAAGGAAAAGAGTTTTTCAGGGAGATGTTTAGGTGTTATCTGGAGAACCCAAGAATCAGGACACCCACACACTTGGGCTAGTTTATTTCCAGTCCCACTTAGGAAAAGCAGATAAGCAAAGGGCCTGCAATTCAGGTGGGACGTAAAGATGGGGCTGGGACCAGGGCTGCACTAGCCACCAAGGATCATCCGTTTAGGACAGTGTTGTCTTGGAAATAGACATCCAGTCACAGAAGGAAGAGTAAATGTTCCAGTAGCCACATTAAAACAATAGATGAAGAGCCGGGTGTGGTGGCGCACGCCTGTAATCCAAGCGACTTGGGAGGCTGAGTCAGGAGGATCGTGAGTTCAAAGCCAGCCTCAGCAACTTAGCGAGGCCCTAAGCAACTCAGTGAGACCCTGTCTCTAAATAAAATACAAAATAGGGCTGGGGGTGTGGCTCAGTGGCTGAGTGTCCCTGAGTTCAATCCCTGGTTCCAAAAAAAAAAAAAAAAAAAAGAAATATCCATAATAAAGTTAGATTTAAAAAAAAAAAAGCAATAGATGAAATTAATTTTAACCTATTTCATGAGAAAGCTCCAAGATGTAATTTTTACATGTAATTGATGAAAATCATTTTTATTAATTTTACATTCCTTTTTCTTACTAAGTCCTTGAAATCCAGTGGGGTGTGTGTGTGTGTGTATGTGTGTGTGTGTATGTGTAAGTTTTAGGGAACTAAACTCCCACGGGTATTTACACTGAGCTTTATCCCCAGCTCCTTTCATTTTTTATTTTGAGACAGGGTTTCACTGCTAAATTTTTGAAACTGGCCTTGAACTTGCAATCCTCCTGCTTCCACCTCCTGAGTAGCTGTGATTATAGGCATGTGCCACCATGTCCAGTATATATTTTATACTTACAGCATATCTCATTTCAGACTATGCACATTTCATCTGCTCAATAGTGGGCTCAGAGTGTAGCAGCAAGAAATCAGGTTCTTGTTCCCCCAGGGTTGAAGATTAAACACCTAAGAAATGCCAAGGTAAGCATAGAAAGCAAATTTTATTTAAGAGACATTTGAGAGAGAGAGAGAGAGAGAGAGAGAGAATTCCCTCTGGGAAGGAGCCTATGGCCCAGACCTTATGCTAGTGGGAGTGGGGGGTGTCTTGCATTTTTATAGATCTCAGATTTCTGTCTATCTTGCCTAGGTGACTAAAAGCATGAAAAAAGCCACCGAGGGGGCTCTTTAGCAACTCTTTGTGTTGGGAGGAGCGATTCCCTGGAGATCTTGGTACACTTGAGTAGGGGGAAGTACTCTGGAGATGTTAGCATTTCATTTTCTTTTCTTTGAATTAATCCCCATCTTCCCTGCCTGACCATTTATTACCTACGTTAACTATCTGTCCTTTACCCCATCTCACCAGCACTGCTAAATAAATAAGTAGAAGAGAAAAAAAGGGGGAGGGACAGGTCAAGTGCTCAATAGCAAGATATGAACAGTGACTACTCTACTGAATAGCATAGATCTAGAACTTTGTTATGTCCCCTTTCCATTTTCCTCCCTCCCTCCTTCCATCTTGTTTCCTTCCCTGCCTCCCCTTCATTCCTTCCTTCCCTTTTTCCTTTCTTTCTCTATTTTTAGAAAACAGGTCATTCTTTAGGAGTTAAGACAGATATCTGCCTGTCAACAACATTCACCTAGACAGAGAATCCAGGGAAACTTATTTTCCAGAATTCTCTGCTATCTGATGGTGGTCCCTCCAGGACCACAGCAGCACACATTGGAGCAGTCACCTTCTTTGGGCCAGTGGTTAGCACACAAAGGGTTCCCTTGGAGACATCCCACAGACTCATTTTCCATGGCTGGAGGAACCAAGGTAAGCTGACTATCTCCTTGGAGTAGTGGGAGCCCACTTAACAGGCCCTCTATCCTTTCCGGCAGCATCTTCAGTATTTACCAGGATTTGCCAGGTCTTTTTCATGACTGGAGTTTCACTCTGCATTGGAAGTAGACTGGTGGCCAGAAGATCCTTCTCACTTGAAGAGTCCCTATATCTATCTCTGGGCTTGAGGGTAACTGAGCCCCAAAGTAGGGGGGGGTCTCACAAAATTAATTATATAAGTTGTTGCTTGTTCTTCAGCTGCCCTGGAAATGAGCTCTGGGAGGAGAGATTTTGAGAAGAGGAATTTTGAGGAGATGAGAGGGACAGAGTAGAATGGAGGTGATCTTTTAGGCATAAATTTACCAGAAGTCATTGTTCTTTATTTGCATTTCCTTTCCTTATCAAAGCAAAACACACACACACACACACACACACACACACTCACACGCACGCCTGCACTTGCACTTTACGCAATGGTTTGTGTGTGCAGTTGCTAAGAGTCCAACAACGCTTGCCTGGGTGTGAGCCGGCACATGTCTGGCTTCCCGCACTGAGGGAAAAGGGACGCACTGGGAATTTCTCAGATGTTCACAAGAATGTAGAGAGGGAGTTCTGAGTAATCATAATTCCTTGAACTTCTTGTGGGAAAATGTAGTCCTGATTTCCTTTTAGAGACAATAGTCTTTGAAAGCAGTTTTGCCATGAGAGTTTTCATTTGTTTATGGTTAGAGAATGGCATAAATGCACGTCTATGGAAGGTCCCAGCAAGAGAGAAATCCTGTCACAGGGACATCCCACTCTAGGCACACAGCCAGCTTGAATTCCCCACCTTCCATTCAGCTTGGTTAACGTGATCAGCTTAATTAAACTATTGATGTCCTCATCACCTTGTTCCCTTAGGACCCTTGGATCCTTTCCCTTATTCTGTTCTCTGTGCCTCTGGTATCTTCCAGATAGAACCCCAGATACCATGTGTCCAGGGGGCAAGTCATCTGTGGATGGGCCAAGGGGCCACTTATAACTCAATCCTGCTGCTAAGCTCACTCCTCCATCAGAAGTCTCTATCCACTTCTTCTCTGGGTTCCAGTCCCCCTACCTTCTAGGTTGATCATTGGGTAATTTGATTTACTAAGGAGAAGGAAAAGAAAGAAAAGGGCTGAAAAGAGGAAATAAAATTAAAAGCCACCCAAAGCCAAGGTGCCTGGGTCCCTCTCTCTGTGGTAGAGAATAGCTATGGTGGCAACTGCCCAAACCACGGTGTCCAACCCACTAACGGTGGGGATTTCCAGCCAGGGAGGAGGTGCTGCAGGGCTGGTGGAGCCTGCAGTGTGGATAGCTGCCTGTGCACATTGTGTTGGGACAGCCTGACTGGGCAGCTTGGCAGGTCCACAGTGGCTGCTCATTCCTCCCATCCTGACCATGCTGGTTTACCCTGGGCTCTTAGCATTTGTCACCAGGAATTTTTTTTAAGGAGAACCATAATAATAATAACAATAATCTCGTTTCAAGGATTCAACGAACACCAGATATTTATAATTTCAGAAAAAGCCTAGATACCAAGTGGCGCTATTCCTTCAAAGGGGGATTGTTCCCACTTTCCTGGAGTGGTGCAGAGGGAGAGCAAGTGCATATAGCACATCGGCCTCTTTGCTCTCAGCTGGCCATCAGCCTACTCTGTGGAGATCCTTGCTCAGTGTGGTCCCTCTCAGGGGGACCACATCACCTGTCTTCCCTGAGGATCAAGATTACAGGGAATACTACGCTGAAGAGTATGGGCCTTAGGGTCTTATACCAGCTTTACTTCATTTTTTTCTGTTGTTCATCCAGTCACCTGACTGAATGGAATTTCTAGAGGCTGAGGAACAGAACTGACTCCTCCTGGCCTGGGTCCACCTGGACAGCTGGAAAGGCCCATCTCCGACAATGTCCATCACTGACATTGGCTCAGTTTCCCTCAAAGAGGTGGAGAGCCCACACTTTGAAAATCGCCTACAGAGCAATTCCGCCCCTTTGTGAATAAGCTTTGGCAAGCACTTGACTGAGTCACAGCCTTGGTGACACAACATGTGACTTCAAATTGCCCAGAAGGATGACTGGCACTGTGGCCTGTGCCTCCCCTCCTCGAGAGGCTCTAGATGAGCCACTGTTAACTCAGAACAAGGGAGATAAGGATTATCCTTGTTTTCTAACAACCTCAAACAGCTGCTGGGTTTCAAGGCCCTGTGCATGCATGGTACATTCCTTGAAGGCAACTTGAGATAAACACAGATTTTTTTTTTTTCAATTAACTAAGCAAAACATTATTTCTTTAGGAGAAACATATTCCCTTATGGGCTTCCTAAGCAGGTGGGAAAGTGGAGTATGTTCTTACTTGGGAGTGGGGACATCAGTCCCAACTCCAATAGTTTGCTGGTGACACCTTGATTCTTGACCCTGTAGGCACATGGCTAACTTCCTGGGACAGGCTGAGAGTGTGTCTCAGTCATGGTTCTCTCCAGTTATGCCCCTACAATTCCTGACTCCTGACATGCTAGACCCAGGTGACCCACAGTGAACATCTACTTGGCCCACCCTGGGAATGGCCTCACTTCTCCTACAGCAGGACAGAATAGAAATGGAAGGAGGCAGTGGTCCTGCATTCACTGGAACAGCTGGAAGCCAAGCAGCTGGTGGCTTGTCAGTGTCAGGCTGAGGCCTGAGTCATGACTCCGTCATAGCCCTCACTTGAAGGACTGACCCACAGAGGAAATTACACAGCACTCTGTGGCCCATGGTGGAGGCAGGGGCTTTTCCAAGGGTATCAGCTGGGAAGGCAGAAAGCAGTCTCAACCACATTAGAATCTAAGGCTTGGGGACCCCTTCCTACTTCAGGGGAGAGGGCCTAGTGACTACACCCTGACCCATCTGTTACAGAGCCACAAGCTCACCAAACCAGTCTTGACCTACACAGTTCCTTGAGCTGCAGCTCCCAGTCCATCTGTAGCAACTCTTCCAGAATCTGTACTAGCCCCAGAGCTCACTGAGGGACCCTCCATGAGAAAAGACAATGCATCTCTAAGGTACCTATAAGACTCTGGGCAGCTATATTATATTCTCTCTGTGCTCAGTGGCGCTGTAGTCCAGTCCCAGATTCTCAAGAGGAGGAGGCAGAAGGCTCTCAAGGCCAGCCTGGGCAACAGAGCAGGACCGAGTCTCTAAATTGATAAAATATGAATAAATAAATACATACATACATAAATAAATAAACCCTCTGTGAGTTTTCCAGCAAGGAAAGTGAGCTTTCCTCATCTGTAAAAGAGGTTTGAAGACACCTCACCAAGTTGTGACAATTAAATGAGAATATATGCAAAGGACCTGGCAGAGAGTAGCACAGAGTAGGTGCTCTATATGTGTTCTGGTTTTCAGCCTGCTCAGATGCAAAATCCAGATTGGCACCAACTCTCAGGCTCAACTGTCAGAGTTTCCCCCATGCTTCCCCCATATCTAGTCCCCCAAGGCTCCATGCAAATGTGTGGCTGGAGGAGGAGCAGGAAGCACTATTGTTGTAATAGTTGATTCATCTTAGAGTGATGGCTGGCCCAACTTGAGACACCACACTCAAAGGGCAGACCACTGAGAAGGACTCATCTACCCTCCCATTGCCAAACACTCTGTGTGTGTGTGTGTGTGTGTGTGTGTGTGTGTGTGTAAAGGGAACAATATTCATTTTGCACCTACTGTGTGCCAGGCCAGTGGTAGGTCCTGCACTCTCGGTATTTCATTTAATCAGCACAATTCCATTTGCTGGACTGCTTGTGTGTCATTCCAGTGTGGCTTTTCATACAGGCATTCTTCAGCTGGAGTGGGGGTGGGGAGCTCTGTTTCTATTTTTATCTCCCGTCAGAGGGTGCTCTGCTTGGGCCCCTTGTCTCCCGCCCCTAGCACTTTCACCTACATCCGGCTGCAACTGGAGGCTTTAGTTTTGCAAAGGGAACTTTTGCTTCACATCCAGCCACCTCACCCTTCTTCTGAGCCCTCTGTGAAGTCACTTCTTCCAGGGCACCATCTTCTAGCTTCCTGGGCTGGATGAGGGTGGGATCTATGCTTCTTCCTAGAACCCAGGAACCCCTGGGTTAGAACATCTTTCTTTGCCTCCTGCTCCTGGCAGTTAAAGGGTTCACTTGGGCCAACAGCCCCTCCCTGCAGAAGGCCAGGCATTGGAGGGAGACCAGGACTCCAACTGATTCTGAAACTCCCCTGGGGTCCCTGCACACCACTGTGTTTGATTTATTCTGGCCCATTCCACTTCCTTCCAGCTTAGGATTGGAAAGTATTGCTTGGGGTCAGAGGTACAATAGTGATTCTACATTGTGAATTTATATCTGTGAAGAGCTTATAGTTATTCTACATGTGATTTTCTTTCTTTTTTTTTTTTTTGCTGGAGATCAGACCTGGGGCTTTGGGCAGGCTAAGGGAATACTCTACCACTGAGTTACACCTTCAACCCCTCTGCTTGTGATCTTTGCATCTGCCTTGCCTGTACGTAGGAGAAGAGGACAATTATTATCCCTAATGTGCCGATAGAACCTGGAAGGCCCAGAGAGGTTAAGGGTACTTATTGAGGGAACCCAACTGCTTCACTGAGTATCTTCGGACTCTTACCTGAGGGCCACCTTCCTCCATCCATCAAGTGCCACACTGCTGGTCTGGGTGACTGCCATTAAGGCTAGAGGAGTCAGGAAGCAGGGAGGAAGTTCTAGGAACATCTCTTCCCAGGGAACAAAGACCAGGAACCCGTGGCTGGGCCTTTTCACGGCTTACTGACTTTAGGCATTGATGAAGAGTCACAGCTTTAGTCTCCTGCAGTTGTGGTCTTCTTGGGAGAAAAACTGGGCACCTCTCTCTTCATATGATAATGTCTGACACAGAGGTAACACTTAAATACCAATTTCCTTTGCACCAAGTATAGGAGTGTTTTCCAGGGATGGACTCATTTAATCTTCACAAAAACCTAAGATACAGTATTATGATTTCCATTTTCCAGATGACAATATGTAGGGACAGAAAGGTTAAAAAATTTGTCCAAGATTACACAGAGAGGAAGTATCTAATAAATGTGACATTTCTTCAACTCTTTTAAACTTTTTAATTCCTTGGGGCAGAAAGTGAGTTTGGTTCTTAAAACTGTCCTGGACATAGGTTTAGATAGCCTCAATCTCGTTTTCTCATTCTTCTGCATAAAACCAAAAATGCACTTTTCTTGATAGGTACAATTGTGGGTTTGTTTGCTTGTTTTGGTACAGGGATTGAACCTAGGGGCTCCTAAACACTGAACCACATCCTCAGCCCTTTTTTTATTTTGAGACAGGGTCTCACTAAATTGCTAAATTACTGAGGCTGGTTTTGAACCCATGATCTTCCTCCCTCAACTTTCCAGTCACTGGGATTAAAGGTGTGTACCACCCTGCCCAGGGTGATTTTGTAAAAACAAAGTTCCTTTTAATATTTTATGTTATCAGGATTAGATGTATGTTTATTCTCATTTTGAAGCAATTTGTAATCATTGATGCTTTCCTTCATCTGGAACTCTTTGCACAAAGTGGCCCAGAGAAGGGACAATGACAGAGTTGCTGAGTGGTGTCAGAGTGGAATATGTGATTCAGAGTTCACACCCTGTGGCCATTCCAGGGGCTTTTCTGAACAGAGGGACTGGCTGTGTGCTGCTCTTAGGTGACAGAGGAGCAGGATAACGTGTGCCTAAAGAAATCTGGCCTGGAGACCAAGAGAAGGAAACCCATTCTCCATGAACAGGTTTAGGGAGGCAGACTAGCAGGAGGCAAGGCATTGGAGTGTGACAATTTTTGACTCTGGGTACATTTGGATGCAGCTATTTTTTACACAGTTACCTTTAAACAAAACTGCTTGAGCACCTGCTACCTGTGCCATCATACTTTTGTCCCTACACTTACCCTTGGGGACAGTACAGTCCAAGCAGTCCTGTTTGGGCCTCACTCAGTGGAAGTACAGGGAGTAGTTGGGTTAAGGAGGGAAAGTGAAGTCAGGGTTTATTGCTTTGACCTCCTGTGGAGTCTTCAAGATTGGTTACTGGACTGGGCATGGTGGTGCACACCTGTAATCCCAATGGCTCTGGAGGCTGAGGCAGGAGGATCCCTAATCCAAAGTCAGCCTTAGCAACTGAGCGTGGCCCTAAGCAACACAGCGAGACCCTGTCTCTAAATAAAATACAAAAAAAGACTGGGGATATGGCTCAGTGGTTAAGTGCCCCTGGGTTCAATTCCTGGTTCCCACCCCCTCCCCCAAAAAAAGAGTGACTACTGGTCACTTGAGGGTGACACACAGTTGTCTATGAAAACTCCCTTGGTTTCAGGTTTCTGCTGCCCTCTCACCCACCAGGTGTCCGGCCGGACATCTATCAGGAGCCCCAAGTCCTACAGCACTAACTCCTGTGGTTTTGCCACATCCTGGCCCTGCCTATGTAAACAGGTTTTTTTTTTTTTTTTTATCAAACTCTCTCCAAATTACCCACCATGTGTGCATGTGACAGTTGACGTCTGCCTGTTACACTATTGATATGCTCAACAGCTATCTCAGGCCCTCTCCTCTTCTCCAGGTTTTACCTGACTTGATCCAATCAAGGTGGCTTCCACAAACATTGCCCTCCACTGGGAGTCCCAAGGTCTGGAAGATCCAAGCCCGGTAGATTTAAAGAAATGGATGGGTCTGGTGCCTGGTGCTCTGAATACTGCACATTCTGGGCAGGCCCTGCAGCAAACACTCCCGAATCAGACGTGTTGGTGTGCCAAGCACTTCTCTGGAGGCACCCCTTGTCCTTGTGTCCATGATTGCAACAAACTGAGACCTCCTTTGAGCCAGCTGCAGCCTTTTGGAGTGTCCAGATGGTCGCTAGTCCCTTCTTCCCCACCAGCTCCACCAATGGGATGGCAAGTAAGCAACCCACAGTTCATGTCCAGCCCTATAAGGAACACTGGAGGCAGGAGGTGGGGGCACGCAGGGTGATGTCTTTTTTTGACCTGTGCAGGGCAGGGATGCTGACTGTCCATCAGTTTTCCGAGAAACAGAGCACTCACAGGCCAGTCCACGCTCTGCCCTTGGTTTTTTCCAGATTCGGAGAGCTCCACAAAATGCATCCTGTTACTGAAACATGAGTCAGATGAATCCTGCTGTGGCCTCTTCCCCAGGTGCATAGATGTACAACCTGAGATAAGGGCAGAGACTGATACTCAAAGGAATCTGGACTTTGCACTCTAGAGGAGAGGTTAGAGAGCTTCCCACAAACTCCCAAACACCTTGAGTACACTGGCAAGGAAGTGGTCTGGGAGGTGGGACTTGCTCGTAAGTTGCACAGCCAGACTAGAGTCCAGTATTCCCAGTGTGGCACAGAACCCTCCCCTCTAATCCTGCTCTCCTGAGCCAGGATTAGAGCAAGTTTTCTAAACCCCTTTCCAAAGGCCTGGACTCTCAGATCAAAGAGGCTTTCCTGAGAACTGGTTGTTCAAAAACTGGGGAGGGATGATCCCTGGCATGATAAAGAAAGTAAATGCCACCTTCTGAAGCACCCCCTGATGACTCTATGGGAGTTATTGTTCACCTCTCTGAAACCCTCTGACCTTCAGGATCTTTCTAAGTAGACTCTAAATGTTAATATTCATTTATATCAATCCATATTTTCCCATATAATATTAGTGTTCCTTCCTCCTGCACAATACCCAATTTCCATCTTCCCATTTTCCATCTTCCCTACTGGAGGGTGGGTCATGGAATCCTTACTACTGAGTGTGGTTATTCAGATAGGCTTCAACAGTGAGGCTAGAGAGCCAATCAAGGTGTAGAACTAGCAAGCAAAAAAAAAAAAAAAAAAAGAAAGAAAGAAACAAAGGAAAGGAAAGGAAAAGTGCCTTCATCTTATCAAGATCACAGGGGTCTGGTTCACTGAGCAGCTGGGACAAAGAGTCCCAGTTAAGACTCAAAGCAGCCATTGAAGGCGACAGTTTGGGAGGTGAGGCAACACCATGTGTGTAGGTAGACTCCTTCTTCTCTGGGGAAGGATCTGGGCAGTCTTTCCTGCATCTGTGACTAGAGAACTCAGCAATCAGAATTATTTGGTTAAAGAGTTCCCTGTACCTGAAGCAGTTCTAGCTGTCAAGATCAGTGTCTCGCTACTGGCTATGACTTTTAGTAGATTATTCATTGCACTCATGTCTTAATCAAAGAAAAGTAAAATATGAAAGAGTCTTGGGAAAACTAGGAAGCTTATTACAGGAATAACTCAGAAAATTGATTCAGCACTTCTTTGTTTCACAAAGGGAACCAGAAGTGTTGCAAATAATGCTCTTCCTGCTAAATAAGTGCATTCGTCACTGACTCTGAGTTCTTACGCTCTGCATCGGACGATTCAGATAAAGGCATATTGACACAGAAACAAAACTTTTTATTCTTATGTTTGAGCATAAGGGAGGCAGACAGATTGCTGGGACAGAAATTCCAGACCAACTCAAGGAAAAGACAGAGGTGTACAGCTTTTATGGCGTCTACGGGGTAGGCAGGGATCCTGTGTCTCGATAGCATCTCTGCTTCATACTATACATGTCTTGTTGCTATCATCTCTGCCTTATGGTGTTTTGTTTTGTTTTGTTTTTGTTTTAACAGTGTGTTTTTTACTATGCTAATAAAGTAAAGGTAACCATAGGTTACTTTAGTGACTATTCCACACATGTATTTACTTTTCATCACTTGGAATTTACCCCCTTATCATTTGGGAGAGTCCCTAATATTATTTTGCTTAGGTCCTCACTAAGTTGCTGAGGCTGGCTTTAAACTATCAATCCTCTTGCCTCAGCCGCCTGAGCTGCTGGGACTACAGGTGTGCTGCCTCGGCATCCAGCTATTCCACTTTTTAACACCTGATTTTCTGGTGTTAAAACTAGCTTGAGCCGGGCGTGGTGGCGCACGCCTGTAATCCAAGCGACTCGGGAGGCTGAGTCAGGAGGATCGCAAGTTCAAAGCCAGTCTCAGCAACTTCGCAAGGCCCTAAGCAACTCAGTGAGACCCTGTCTCTAAATAAAATACAAAATAGGGCTGGGGATGTGGCTCAGTGACCGAGTGTCCCTGAGTTCAATCCCTGGTTCCAAAAAAAAAAAAAAAAAACTAGCTTGACTGTTTCATTCCCCCCAAGAGCTTTTATTCCCTTAATCCTAAGGGATCCTGTTTTTCATGGAGGTTTCTGACTCTCTCAGAATGAACACGATCCTGGGTTCTAAACTCTCTGCAGAAGCCCCAGGCTCAGTTCCCAAGGACTCTGGGTTGGCAGGAATAATGCTCTCATTTTTTCAGAAATGGTAGGGTCTGGAATGACTAAGTGACACGATGCACTTCTGCAAGAGGACTACAGACTCGTTTGGGCCCGGTAGCCAAGGCATTCTTCTGGAATACCAGGAAATGTTGAACTATTAATCCATCTCAAGCAACAATGCTAACAGAAAATTTGCCTATGAATAGAGCATGGAATCACAACTGAGCTTTCAGATATAGCATGAGCAAAGTTTTTCTAGGCTTTCTTTACTATCCATTTGCTCTTATATGTGTATTATTTTATAGAACATATATGAATTATAATTAGTCAAGAAATTGGAAGAATGGAAGTAAACTTGTTGGGGATTGAATCCAGGGACTCATTCATTGCTTGGAAAGCACTCTGTCAATGAGCTACATCCTCAACCCTTTTTATTTTTTATTTTGAGACAGGCTATTGCTAAATTGCCAATGCTGGCCTTGAACTTGTGATCCTCCTGCTTCAGCCTCCCAAGTAGCTGGGATCACAAGTAAATGCCACTGCACCCAGCTACTTGAATTGCTCATTTATTTTTTAAAAGAACTTCCCCAGATGTCATTCCCTCCTTACCAACTCTGTAATTTTCTTAATTTTGTACAGGCCTCACATAGTGTATATTTCAGCCAACAAGAACTCAGTCAACTTCAAAATATCCCAGCTTTGTACATCACATTGTGTCACCCACTTGCTGAGGTCAACCACACTGTGGTTTGGTCTGAAACTGAATTGAAGAGTTGAGAGAATTATAGACCTGTCCAAGAGTCCCAGAAAGGTCCTTGAGCTGGGGACTGAACACAGCGCTGCCTCAGTCACAGAGCTCAGGACTGGGACAGGGGCAGGGTGGGGGGGTGTTCTAAGACTAGACTGACTTTCCCTCTCTCTCTCTCACGCAAACAAACACACGCACACACACTGATTTTGCTCGGCGAAAAATCAGTTCCCTTATCCAGAAACACTTTTCCACAAAAAGAGATAAGAAGAAGGCTCGGTGGAAGAGCACTTGCCTAGCATGCATGAGGCCCTGGGGCTAGCCATATAACTTCTTCCATTCAGATGGTCCTTCTCTGGACTGGGGGTCATCAGCATCGTTCCCATGAGCTGCCGTGATGCTACTTCCCTAAGGACTAAGAGTTGGAATCTAATGAGGCTGAGTGTGGTGGTGCTCACCTGTAATCCCAGCTATTTGGGAGACTAAGACAGGATGATCATAGGTTTGAGGCCAGACTGGGACACTTAGCAAAACCCAAATAAAAAATAAAAATGTCTCAAAATAAAAAATAAAAATGGCTGGGGGTATCCCTAGCATCACACACACACATGCACACACACACACACACACACACACACACAGCTGGGAATGTAGCTCAGTGGCAAAGGGCCCCTGGGTTTTTCTATCCCCACTATCTCAAAATACAACAATCAGAAAAAGAAAAAAAAAAAAAGAGAGAAAGAAGAAAGAAAGAAAAAGAAAACAAATAACACCCAAGACTTGACCAACTTTCAGACCACAGATGTGTGCAGGGCATTTGGTTCTTGTTTTAGCTCTATGGAGAAGCCTGGGGGAATGAGAGCTTCCAGAGAGAAGCAAAGATGCCCAACACCCAGCTGAGCTCCCAGCTGAGCTCCCAGTTGAATACAGCCACCTGAACAATACCAAGTGGTACACAGAAACCATAGAGCTAAAGCAAGAACCAGCTTCCCTGCACGCTTACTCAGCTACAGCTGTTACAGGGCTTTGCATGCTGGTGGGAGGGTCCACAGACGTGAGGGCTGTGACCACTGATGAACATGAGGGATGTGAGCATTGAGACGGATGTGAGTGACCACAGATGAGCATGAGGAATGTGACCACTGAGAAAGAGGTGAGGGACGTGCCAGCTCTCAGGCAGCATAGGAGGGAGGTAGGAAGGGATTAATTCTATTTCAGGGTGACAGGAAGGATTCATGGAAAAGGTGAAGGAGGTGAGGTTGGTTAAATCCTCAGCACTGGGAGGGAAAAAAAGTAACTTAAGAAACTGGGTATGATGGAGCTCATCTGTAATTCCAGCAATTCAAGAGGCTTAGGCAGGAGAATTTCAAGTTTGAGGCCAGCCTGGGCAACTTAGCAAGACCCTATCTCAAAATGAAAAATAAAAATGGCTGGCTGGAGGTGTAGCTCCATGATAAAGTGACCCTGGGTTTAATCCTCAGTATAGGAAAGTAATGATGGTAATGAAGATGATGATGATGATGATGATGATGATGAAAGTAACCTCCAATGAGCAGTATGTACTTTAATATAGTGTTATTTTTTTTTCTTTCCTTGTTTTTTGGTACTAGGGGGATTGAACCCAGTGTGTTGGTGGTGGGGTGCTTTACTACTGAGCTACATCCCCAGTCCTTTCTAATTTTTATTTTGAGACTGGGTCTCCATAAACTGCTTAGGGCCTTGCTAGGTTGGTGAGGCTGGCCTTGAACTCACCATCCTCCTGTCTTAGTCTCCTGAGTCCCTGGAATTATAGGCATGTGCCATTATGCCTGGCCATTTTATATACTTTTAAAGTGGCTTTTATCCTAGTTTGTTTATAGGCATACATTTGATATGCTCTTGATTGCTGTGCACATTTTTCTTTGTAGTTTACTTTTTGACTTAGTGTCCTATGGTTAATATCTCCATCTGCTTCAGTTTTCTTTGCTGTGTAACAAAGGGCCTTCAGTTTTCTTTGCTGTGTAACAAAAATTTAGTGGCTTAAGAAGACCTTGATTTATTATTTTTTATGGACCTGTGCGTAGGCAAAAAGGTTTCCTTGTGCCACCTGGTATTGTGCAGGTGGCTGCATTCAGCTGGAGCTCAGCCAGCTTTGGGTCTTGTTCTCCTAGGCTTCTCCACACTCTGCTGGCTAAGCCAGGAATTCCTGAAAGCATGACAGCTAGGTTCAAAGAGGGAGTGCTCTGAGAGGACAGACCGAAAGTGTCAGCGCTTCACAGGCTTTTCTTGAGTCATGCCTCCTTATGTCTCCTTGAAGTCCCCTTGGCCAAGGTCAGCCACATAGCCAAGGCCAGTATCAATGTGGGAAAGAACTATGAAAGGGCATGGATTCCAGGATGGTGCCTCCTTAGAGGACACCAATGTAATAATCCACCACAGCTTCATTCTTATTCCAGAAGACTATTAATAGTTATAGATTTGACCTTTTCCAACTAAGAGTTAGCCTGATGCTGGAACTGATTTTGCAAGGACAAGGTTTGAATCGTGCACCTCCAGCCCAGTGTACAGAAATGGAATTACTTGCTGGTGAGTGAGCCTGGTGTTTTCCTGGCACCTGACTCCCGTCAAGGCTTGGTTGGCCTCTGCTCATCTTGGCTGGCTACAGGTCAGCTCTCACAAAGTGGGGTGTGGGAGGGGGAACAACAGTTTTTTCTTTGTGGGGGTGGGGGGAAATAAGGACATCACATGAGAGGTAAAACTGGTGATTTGGCACACATCTGTAATCCCAGCAGTTTGGGAGGCTGAGGCAGGAGGATCTTGAGTTCAAAGCCAGCCTTAGCAACTTAGCAAGGCCCTAAGCAACTCAGCAAGACCCTGTCTCGAAATAAAACATAAAAAGGGCTGGGGATGTGGCTCAGTGGTTAAGTGCCCTGGGTTCAATCTCTGGTACTAACACACACACACACACACACACACACACACACACACACAACAAAAACAAAAACAAAAAACCTGTAGTGATATTGAAAAGAATAAGCAGATGATACAAGAGTACACACAAGACACACAGGGCCTTCTGAAGCTATAGGAATGTTTCCCCATGTCCACATTTGGAAACTAGCAAAGTTCTAGACATACCTGTTATGAATGCTGCTGTATTTATATTACAAGGCATTAATAGAATTTAAATATAAAGGGAAAATTACTTACCTGGGTGCACCACTCTGATTTCCAGGTTCTCTCTGTGAATACCTCTCAAGGCAGGGACACAGCCAAAGGCCCCTTACCTGCCCAGCATGCACAATCCTGTCCCTCGTGACTGTTCTAGGTCTGCAGTCATATTCTTTTATGATTTTGCATAAATGTAAGCATAGAGTAGGTATATTTTGTATGCTTTTAAAAATTCATCATATACATAACTTCCCTTTTCCTGTTCTGTGTCACACAGTTTAACTCTTCTACGGGTGGGTGCATTGGCTTTCCACATTGTTGATGGCCTAAATAGCACTGCTATGAATATCTCTGCATATTTTAACTTTGGATTATTTCTTAAAGGTAGAGCCTCTAAAGTGGGCTAAGGAGTATTAACATAGCTCTCTTTTTTGGGGGGAGTGGGGCAGTGGGGTTGAATTATCCACATCTCAGCTCTGTGTAACTTAACTTGTTTTTAATCAAGTCTATCAGTCTTTT
>JAJEJO010000111.1:0-16889 GCA_020662805.1 Glaucomys volans | reverse complement strand
TTTTTATTTTTTATTTTTTTTTGGAACCAGGGATTGAACTCAGGGACACTCGGCCACTGAGCCACATCCCAACCCTATTTTGTATTTTATTTAGAGACAGGGTCTCACTGAGTTGCTTAGGGCCTCACTAAGTTGCTGAGGCTGGCTTTGAACTAGCGATCCTCCTGACTCAGCCTCCCGAGTCGCTTGGATTACAGGTGTGCGCCACCACGCCCGGCTACTATTATTTCTCTTTTAAACTTAGAAAGTCATTAGGCACAGTTGTGCATGCCTGTAATCACAGCAATTTTGGAGCCTGAGGCAGGAAGATTGCAAGTTCAAGGCCAGCCTGGACACCTATCAAGACCCTGTCTGAAAATAAAAAGGCCTGGGGGATATAGTCCAGTGGTGAAGTGCCCCTGATTCAAACAAACAGAAAAATCCTGTTATCTCTGATATTATATTACATATTTTCTTTCATTTTTAAAAAGATGTTATGAGGGTTGGAGTTGTGGCTCAGTGGTAGAGTGCTTGCCTGGCATGTGTGAGGCCCTGGGTTCGATACTCAGCACCACATATAAATAAATAAATAAATAAATAAATAAATAAATAAATAAATAAAATAAAGGTCCATTGACAACTAAATATACATATAGATAGATAGATAGATATAGATATAGAAAGATAGCCCAGTGTGGTGGTTCATGCCTGTAATCGCAGAGAATGGGGAGACTGAGACAGGATTGCAAGTTTGAGGTCAGCTTCAATAACTTAATGAGGCTCTGACTAACTTAGGAAGACCCTGTCTCAAATACAAAACAAAACAAAAACACAACGAAAAAATGACTGGTGGTGGCAGTGTAACTTGGTGGTAGGGTACTTCTGGGTTCAATTCCCAGCACTGCAAAAAAAAAAAAGAAGAGAGAGTAGACATAATGGAAAAAAACGGGAAGGAAGCAGCTGCTGAAACTGCATGGACATGACATTTCCAACAGAAATATTGAAAAGAAGAAAGAAAAGAACTCTTGAGGCTCATGCATACTTATTCAAAAATATTTCCAGCACCTGATTGGGAATACACCTAATTGGGAATATTTCTAGCACCTAACAGAGAAGGCATAGGCTTTGCCTTCAGACTGGGGGATCCAAAGGCGTGGGAGTCACAACAGTGTTCTGACTGCTCTGGTAACACCAAAAAGGAAAAAACGATAGCCTGGAATGATTCCTGGAGCCTGATGAGTGACACTTATGTAAATGAGAATAAAATCAACACTGCCAACAACTAGTACCAAGCCCCAGAAATGGATATGCAAGAATCTAAAAGTTCACAAAATGGGCTGGAAGGCTACACATCGAATTTAGAAAAGTGCTCCTTTAGAGACCGGAGTAGGGAAGGAGTGGAGAAGGAGTGGGAAAGGGAAATTTCTTGTTTTACGTGTCAAGTCCTATTTCTTAAAGAAAAAGTGGCAAATATTACAAAGAAGTATCAAACACAAATTGTGATTTTTCTGAGAAAAAAAATGCATTGGCTGAGACATGTACAAAAGTGTGAGATGGAGGGAGATAATTGAGGAACCCTGAAGAGTCTGGGGAAGGGGAACTGCAGGCTGAAGAGAGTTGGCCTGGACATGGGGATTAGTGAGTGGGGTACACAGGACTTTGGGGCAGAAGCAAGGACTGGACAGAGGAGAGACTGTGGTAGGCAGGTGTGACATTCACTTGGAAGGCTTCAAACATCCCCAAAGGATTTGCAGCTTCATCTTGATGGAAGACTTGCTCCAGGGCTATGTGAAGGAGGAACCTAAGGAACCATGAACCATTCAGGTGTGCCCTAGCTCAGGGTCAGCCCACTCACCCACCATCCACAGTATCATAAAACTCAGTAACAACTGTAAAGCAAACAACTGTGAGGGCCGGAGAGGCCCTTAAAAGGGAATAGTAATAATGCAGAGTAATTTCAGGAAAAGGCTCAGCAAGCTGGGAAGTCAACAGGATGGACACCAGGGCCAGGTGGAGGCTGGCTGCCATTTTAGGGGGTCCAGCACCTAATTTCCTGACCTCCTCCTCAGAGGAGATCACCTCCTACCCACTTCCCTCCAGGACAGATGAAGAAGTCCAGTCCTTCCTACTCACCCGACACAGGAATGTGGCATCCCCCCAGCCAATTGGATGTTCTTACCTAGGGCTTTGGCTTCTGAGTGAGCAGCTGAGGACACTAGTAGAGGTCATTTACAAAAGCAGGTGCAGTAGGCATGGCTGTGGCATCAACATCCTGGCCATGATCACTTCTGGCCTGCTGGAGCTGTCATTTCCTGACCAAGCTTGGTCTCCGTAATCACTTATCTATCCTGTGAGTTCTTCACCACATTAAATTCCTCTCTGCTTTAATTACTGGAGCTGATTTATTGCTCTTGGACACGAGCATCAGGATGGATTTAACCACTCAGCTGACTAGTGGGCTGCAAAGAATTAGCCAAAGTATCCGGCAATTTGCTCTTCATAGTACATCTCATACCTAATTCACACCCATGACCACATCCAGGCCTGTTTTCTTACTCCTCAGCAACTGCATCAGCTTCCTACTTGGGCTCCCTCCCAACTCTCTCTGCCTTCCAAACTCTCAAGTATCGCTGATGGATTTCTATTCTTTGACTTTCATCCTGAAGAACTTAGTGTGGCTCACTCTTGCCCACAGGTCAAATCCAGGCGCCTACTGTAATCAGGTCCTGGTGCTACCCTCTGACCATAAAAGCTCCCTCTTTGAGGGATGCCTGGTAGATCACCCTGCCTTCCCCAATAGAAAGTCTTGTCCCTTCTTGTCTGTCTAAACCTTGGTAAAATTTTGGGTAAGTGTTGGCTCACTGGATCTGCATCAGTGCTCTAGGAACTTGATTTGAAGCAGTCAACAACTCTCCCTGGGGCTGTTGCCAGCATCTATAGAAGACCTGGGTTGGATCAGATGGGTACTGGTTGTTCCTCACTGTTCTGAATTAAACCAATACTAAGCAGAGACCCTCTTGACTTTTGTTCACCCTTTTCTTTCAAGAGGCCCCAGCCTCGACAGAGGTCATGAAGGGATCATCCAAAGGCCCCCCTTTCTCTGTCTCCTTCCTTCATCATGGCAATCCTGTGAGCCAGGTGGGTTCAGGTTGGCTTGCATGATTAAACCTCAGAAAACTGGAGACAGACATTGATCTCAGGCACATGATGGCACAGAGCTCTCTTTGGCGACAGTCACACCATCAAAGTCCTGGCTAGTGTGCAGTCTGATACTCTGTGATGCACGGTCCATAAGACCTGCTTTTCTCTCTATCACTTTTTCAAGAAAACACAAAACAGTAAAGCTATTCTCATTTTAAATTAGTTCTCAAAAACATCTATAGAAGCCGGGCATGGTGGCGCACGCCTGTAATCCCAGAGACTCGGGAGGCTGAGGCAGGAGGATTGCAAGTTCAAAGCCAGTCTCAGCAACTTAGCAAGTCCCTAAGCAACTCAGTGAGACCCTGTCTCTAAATAAAATACAAAATAGGACTGGGGATGTGGGTCAGTGGTTAGGCACCCTTGAGTTCAATCCCCGGTTCCAAAAAAAAAAAAAAAAAAAAAATCTATAGAGGGCCTGAAAGGGTCAGTGACAGAGCATACAGGTTTGCATCACAAGTAACAGAGGCTCTGAGTGTGAGCTGCTGCCCAGGCCTCTCTGTCAGCAGTGTCACGCATGTTGTCCTGCTCTGAATCACTTTCTGGCCATTGCTGGCACTTGTTTCTTCCCTCAACCAAGCTGCCTGCCAGCACAGTCCTCTGTGAGATGGGCACTCTTCTGGGCTGCTTCTCTAGCTTAAAAGAGTATTCCTCCTTCTGATCATGCCCTCGATTTTTCCGACCCTGCCAGGGTTTTAGCACAGTGCTCGCAGGAGCTAAACATGCCCCAGTTCCTGGGATATAATAGACTAGTCTGAGTCCTCTCCCTGGGAGTGTGTGTGTGTGAGAGTGAGCGAGCAAGAGAGAAAGAGAACTTGCAAGTGCTTGACTGAGGGGTCAAGGGGCTGGTTTGTCACGGGGAGCAGCTTGACAGCCCAGCCACACTCTTCTGCTGAGGTCAGGACATAGGGGAGCCTCCTGCAGAGGGAAAGCAGGCAAAGCTCCTTGGAGAGGAGCAGAGGAGGAGGATCCAGGTGTCTTCTGATGGTGTTTCTGGCCTCACCTTTCACCGTTCCCTGCTCCACTGAGGCTCCTGAGCCCTCAGTCAGGGGCTGGGTTATCTTGCAATGCAAACCTTATTCACTGTTATCCCAAATATGCTCTGTGTCTTCTGGCTGTCCATTTTCCTGAAGGATGGGTATGTGGGGCACATTCCACTGTGGATTAATATTTTTGAGAACAAATTAAAAACGAGAATAACTTTACTGTTTTCTTTTTTCTGATAGTCAAATTGATAGAAAAGCATAAAAAGAATACGTTTCCCCGACTTATAGTTTTTTTAGGTGTGATGATGATTCAAGTTATGCTTTTAGAGCTGGGGATATAACACTCTGGTAGTGTGTGTGCTTAGCATGCCCTGGGTTCAGTCCCCAGTATCACACATGCGCACACGCACACACAACACACACAAACACAGAGAGAGAGAGAGAGAGAGAGAGAGGGAGAGAGAGAGAGAGTTAAATTTCTAAAATATAGTCTTTATGGACTTGGGATATAACTCAAGGGTATAGCCTTAATCAGTATGTGCAAGGCCTGGGTTCCATCACCAGCACTACAAAGAATATAAAACAAAATCTTTACCTTTTAGGGATAAGGACCAAAATATTAAGGGATAACTTTATATGAAATGACAACTGGTGTTTACTTTGACTTGTGGGGAGGGGTAGATGGAAGTATAAATGAAACCAAAATTGCCCATGAGCTGATAACTGAAGCTGGAGATGAGATTTATTTTAATATTCTGTCTATAGTTTTGCATATTTGAAGTTCTCTATAGAAAGTTTTTTTATTTTTGTAAGCCTAAAATACAGCTACTCATCACTGTTCACATCTTGGGACATTTTTTACTTAAATATGTCAGAAGAACTCATTTTCTATGTTTGGAGACTGCGCTAACTTGAAACAAAAATGCCAGGCACTCATTTTGCAGCCTCCCTCATGTGGCACATGACCAAGTCTCTAGCAATCTCACCCTCTGCCCAGACCTTGAATCAGAGGCTAATAATGGGAGGGATTGTGTGGAATCCACTCCAGGCACAGTGGATAGCAACGCCAGCAGTGTGCAGAGTTTGGGATACTAGCAGCAGGGTAAACTCATAGCATTTTCTCTCTGGCTTGCAGGCCACCTGGAGATTCTTAGGGCTTCCCACACCTCAATTTTTTTCACAAATATCCTTTCTGCCTTAATCACCCATAATTATTTTCTTTTGCTTATAACCAATAATCTTGATGGGTAGAGCATTTGACTGTAATTTTTTATTATTCATGGGATTATATTATGCAAATTATTCTGTAACATGACTATTTCCCTTCCACTTAATGACACATGAAGGCTGCCTCTATAGGATACAGATGTCCTCTCTCCCACATTCCCTCAAACATTGTTGGTGCCCCTATAGGGTCTAGTGCCCTCTTTCCCTGCCTTTCCTACACGTGATTGGGAGGACAGGAAGGATCTTCATAATAAAAATATGCTTCCTAGCCCTGTGCTGTGGTGCAGGACTGTAACCCCAGCAATTCATGAAACTGAGGCAGAAGGTTACAGTTCTAGGCCAGCCTCAGAAATTTAGCTAGTCCCTAAGCAACTCTGTAAGACCCTGTCTCAAAGCAAAAAATAAAAATGGCTGGGGATATAACTCAGTGGTAAAGTGTCCCTGGGTTTAATTCCCAGCACCATAAATTATATAAACAAACAAACAAACAAACAAACAAATAAATAAATAACTTACTTTCTGCTTTGCTAAGGCAGATAGGGAGGCAGGGTTGGGAGCTGGAAGACTCATACCTGACCAGCCTCCCCTTGTAACAGTGGACTCCTAGCACAGTCCTGGGAGAGGCATGTTCATCACAGCATTCTATAACCATGCTATAGAATGTGTACTTCTACACTGACACACATCTCTCAGCTACCTGTGACCTGGCCCATTATTGATGACAAGAGCAGCAGTTTCTCTCACTTTCTGTGACTTTAAGGAACTCTCAGGTCAGGAGTCTCCTAGGCTTGCATCTGGTCTGGATCCATTGAAGACCCACAGTTTCATACCTTTGATGAGCCCATGGCAGCTCCTATAGGTCAGGTTTGTGCTTCACAGGTGTCAGGAGGCTGAGAAGGGCTGGGCAAAGTGGGAACACTTGGTGAGGGACAGGTCAGGGAGGGTCTAGAGCAAAGATTGAAAGTCCTGGTTTGCCCAAAGTGGATCTGTTCCTCAGGTCCTGGTTACCCTGAGAGTAGAGGAAGGAGTGCTGCCTTGGAGGGAATGACATGCCTGTAGGGGGGCTGTCAGATGCTTTTCGCATTAATAATATTAATAATCTTCATCGTAGAATCTATCATCTATTAAGAACCTACTATGTGCTAGGCCCTTTGCCAGAGTTTTACAGATACTATTAGTGATAGTTAGGCATCACTATGGAGCAACTCTGCCAGGCAGCTCTAATAAACCAACTGCATAGATGAGAAATTAAGACTCAGGTTAAGCAACAAGCCCAAGGTCACACAATTTTACAGATTAGGGCCCAGAGTGGGGCACAGGTCAGGCTGAACCTTCAGAATAGGTAATCATTCTGGAGGCTGCCTCTGTCCTGGCAGCCCTGAGGGGTGTGTGTGCGCCTGCCATTTGGCTTACCCCAGACTACTACAGGTATCTGCTTAATATATCCCTTTCCACTCCAGTGGATCAGCTGGAAATTCACTTTTAAAAAAATTCACTCAATATCACATAATTTCTTCAGCCAGGGTTTCCCAGCTGGCTCTAAGGAGACAGTGTGTTCTCTCTTTTTTGCTGAGGAGTTCCTGTTCTCAAAAACCCCTGAGGGTTAGAAATTGGGGGCCCCGGTGGGGCTCAGTAGTAGAGCTCTTGCCTATTCTGGGACTAGAACTGGGGCTGGAGCCTTTTTCCCTGTGGCCAGGAGACTTCTCACCCACTAAAGCCTGGTATGCCAGGACTGCCCACAGCAATTGCAATGGGCCAGATGCTCATGTCCTCCCACAAATTCACGTAGAAATCCTAACCTACAAGGTGATGAGGTGATTGAGTGGAGCCCTCAAGAATGGAAACAGAGCTCACCCTTTGCACTATTGAAGAGACCCCATGCAAGCACAGAGAAAAGATATCATCTATGAACAGAAAGCAGGCCCCTACCAGACACCAAATCTACCACCTTGATCTGCCACCTTGATCTTGGACTTCAATACTCCAGAACTGTGAGAAATAAATTTCTCTTGCTTATCAGCTGTGAGTCCATGGAATTTGGTTGGAGCAGCCCAAAGGGCCTCAGGCAACTGTGCTCATGATGTTTTGTGCGCGGGCACTTACAACAACTCTGTCACCTACGTTTTTTTTTTTTTTTTTTTTTGCGTTGCTGGGGGTTGACCCCAGGGCCTATGCTTGCAAGGCAAGCACTCTACCCAACGGGGCATAACCCCCACCCCCCCGAAGCCATATCCCCAGCACCCCTTAATTTTTTTTTAAGTTGTAGATGGACACAATGCCTTTATTTTATTTATTTACTTTTATGTGGTACTGAGGATCGAATCCAGGGCCTCGCAAATGCTAGGCGAGCGCTCTACCACTGAGCCCCAACCCCAGCCCCAACCCCCTATTTTTTGAAATAGCTACCTATGAGATAGTGTTTCAATTTTTCCACTAAGGTAAATTTTATGCAACAGAAATAGTAGCAAACTTTGCTGACAATAAATGTAACCCTATTTTCCTCAGAGTAAAGTAGGTAGCCAGAGTTACTTCAGACAGTGGCAGTGGAAAATGGCAGCTTTGGGGCACTCCTCACGTCTTCAGCAAAAAGAGGAGGCTCACTCTGGGCTGTCTGGTGACAAGAGTTTGGAGGCAAAGAAGGGACAGGGTTTGAATCTCAGCATTGTCACTTTCTTGGATGTACCACCTCAGACAAGTTGCTAAACCTCTTTGAAGCTCAGTTTCCTTCATAATTCTCCCCACGATCGTATATGCCTGGCATAGAGTCACTGTTTGACACATGACACCTGCTGTTATTTATTATGCACCAGTGACTGAATTATCTGGGTACTTTGAAGTGGGATGGGAATTAACACTAAGAACAGATTGGAACTAATGTGTGAGATGCTTATGATAAATTGATGCTTGTCAATCGCATGTGAAATTCTAGAACAGGTGAAGCTTGTTCTCTGATTTCCCCTCCTTTGTACTCCCTATCCTGGCTAGCTGCCCCATTATCCACATGCTAGCCACCATGCTGTTCATGGGTTGGTTCATGTCCTGAATTTTTAACTTTTTTTTTTTTAATACATCAAAATGTACCTGTCATGTGTCCTATAACTCAGAACTTTAGGCCAAATGACTCATCAGACTAAAGTAATACTCCTCTATTCTGCCCCCCCAATTACTAACCATGACTTCATTCTTCCATTATCTTCATTACAATAACTTTACTATTTCAAGAGACTCTTGCCCAGGCAAATAACTTGATTGTTCATTACAGGAATTTCTCAAAAGACCCATCCACTCTTTAAAAAGGAAGCATCAACAGATATTCAAACCTAAAACTCTTCAAACCCCTCACCTTGCTGTTTCACAACATGAAACTGCTATATGATGATCTTTCCTACAACCGAATCAAGCCCCTGCACCAAAAGACCCTCCTTAAACCAAACTTGCAATTCTCAGTGAGCACTGGTCTCTTTCCTCCCACCACACATGCTATTTAGAGGTTCTATGGAGGTATCCTTCCTGCCCACTAAGCAATGGCTTCAGTTCTGTCTTATCAGCAGATTGAGGGTTCTGTTTAGGCGGCCAGCATTGGGCAAGATCAAAGATCACATGCCTGCCAAGGTCTCTCTTCCCAAAAACAGAAACACTAGTGGACTCTTTTCAGAAATCCCTTTTGGTGGGACTGACACTATCTGAGGCCCAGATAAAAGCTAGGAGAGAAGACTTCTGGGACCAAGCTGAGTCTAGAGTCATGTGTATGGAGCTGTTTTTGTGGGGGTGCTTGGGAGACCATGGGTGGACAGCCATGTGCACAGAGCCCTTTATCACACATTTCAGGCCTGAGAAGTACTACACAGTCTGGTCATGACCAATCATGGGAGGTACTATTATTCTTAATTCTCAGCCTGAAGAGAGAAAGCTGTCTAGTCCCACTTGACTTGTGATGGCTCCACATTTATTTATCTATGGCTTAGGACTCTCCTTCAAATCAGAGATTTACTATGTGTTTTGAGGAAGAAAACAATTGAATTTACATATACATAAAGGTCTACAAATCTGGCTGCTCCTTAGCTACGTCACACACAGTTTGCCATACAACAGGGTCCTCCCCAGTGACTTTGCTCCCCAGGGATAGAGGTGGAAAGGCATTCAAAGGAGAACATTTAGAAAATCAACTTAAACTGAATCAATACTAGAACATTTCACCTCAAAGAAGTTCATTCCCTGGTCCTTAAAAAGTTGCATTTGCTTATTTGTTTTAGACATCTCCAGGGAGGAATATTAAAATATTGCAAAGTTTTTAAAAGTCTGACCAAAATGTTTAATGTGGTGACTTTGGGTAGACCCAAGGCTCAGTCAGAAGCAAACATAGACCGCACACTGGAAACTCCTGGAAGGAGAGATATGCCTCACTTCCTTTATTTAGCACCATATGAAACGATGAAAATTTGTGGGGAGATGAATTAGGATTTGGGTTCATATCTGCCTGTGTCCCAAAGTATTGTTCAATTACTGGTCTTCTCAGATCTTAGATCTTACACTTTCTGCATCATTTTGCAGTTTCTATGAGACTTAAAAAAAAAAAATGAACTTCAGCTTGGGCTAGCTAGGCCTCATCAGCTACATTGAAATCATATAAAACTATTTTTTGCGGTGCTGGGAATTGAACCCAGGGACGTGCACAGGCTAAGCCAGTGCTCTACCACCGAACATAAGGAATACATTCCAAATTGGTGATCTGAAATCACTTTTATTAGTGGGAATGTCCACATTTGCTTGGAAGCTGTTTCATACCACAGGTTAGGAATGTGGAACTGGAGCTGAGCCCATGCCTGGCTCTGCCATTGACTGGCTGTGTGACTTGGGCTGTTTCTTTTTGTTGTTGTTAGGTACCCGGATTGAACCCAGGGCCTCATGCATGCTAAACACTTGCTCTACTACTGAGATATACCCTTAGCCTTGGGCCGTGTTTCCTCACTTTGCTATGCTTAGTTTCAAAGAAATATGAAAATAATAATAGTACCTACCTCACAGGGTGGTTTGAGAATTACAAGAGTTAGCCTTAAGCAACTTAGTGAGGCACTGTCTCAAAATAAAAAAACTAAAAAAATAAAAATAAAAAAGGGCTGGAAAGTGGCTCAGTAGTTAAGCCACATGGGTTCAATCCTTGGTATCAAAAGAAAAAAGACAAAAGGAGAGAATTACAGGAGTTACTGTGAATAAACCACTTAGACTACTGTCTGGCACATAGTAAACATTATATGTACATTTAATTAAAAAGTGCAATTATTTTAATGTTTTATCTCATGATAAAAACTGTTATAGATCAGTTAAGTTGATCTATAACATTATAGATCTATAACATTGTGAATAAAATATTGCACCAAATGAAAATATAGTAATTTTAAAAATATTGTATAAAATAAAAATATGTCAATTAAAAATGTTCACTTATATTTAAACAGCTAAATATTTTCATATAGGCTCTACTCAAAAAATTTTAAACATATATGAAATGATGGCAGCATCCACAGGGAAGCTCTTCATTACTTAAAATTTTTCCTGTTTGTCAGACTTATCATATTCTAGCAGGGTCATTAGAGCATTATCATAGGGAGGGAAGCAGCTGCCTCTCCATCCCTTCCAGTTCTGAGGACTGGTGAGGGCCTGGTCTGCACCCACAGCGGCCCATACAAATGTACAGATTGATTCATTTTAAAACAAACTTTTCATCTCTTTAATAGGCAAACTACCTCTTCAAATGCAGCTGCTACTTGACTTTTGTTCCTTTCTTGGAGCCCAGTGATTATGCCTTTGACCTTGTATTGTGTCAGACTCTTCCCTTATTGCATGTACCTGGTTTGATGGCAGATTTGTTGGCTTGGTCCCTATTTTAGTGCTAGTGCTCAGGATCCAGCCTTACTTTCTAAAATACTCACACGGCCCAGTGTTAGATCCTCCCTATGAACAGCTACAGAGGTGCTTAGGCCGTATTGCAATGATAATGAGAGGGGTGGCAGACAGCACCATCTAAGGCCTAGTTCAGATTGAAGTCTGATCCCAAAACAGGAGCACCTTGTCTGGGAAAACATTAGACAGGCAGAATCTCAGGCCAGCCCCAATCATTTGAATGAGAACTTGCATTTCAACAAGTTCTCTAAGCAATTCAAGTGCATGTTAAATTTGGAAAAGCTCTAGGCAAAGACATGCACATCATTTGTGATTAACTCAAAGACAGGTGGCAGATTTCTTTCAGATTTGGCTCTGGAATCTCAGGTCACACACAGATGTAAAAATAAATGGTATGGCAGGGCCTGGTGGTGAACACCTGTAATCCCAGCTACTGGGAAAGCTCAGGTGGGAGGATTGCAAATTTGAGGCCAGCCTGGGCAACATAGTGAAACTGTATCAAAAAGGAAAGGTTTGTAGCTCAATAGTAAAGTGCTTACCTAGCATGTACAAGATCACGTTCAAATCCTACTACTGTAGGAAAGAAAAAGCAGTGTAGGCGCTGGGGTTGTAACTCAGTGGAAGAGCGCCTGCCTAGCATGTGTGTGGCACTGAGTTCAATCCTCAGCACCGCATATAAATATATAAAATAAAGGTCCATTGACAACTAAAAAAATATTAAAAAAAAGAAAAAAGCAGTGTAATGAAAAAATGTTCAACATTTGTAGCAATTAGAGAAATGCAAATTAAAACCATACTGAGATTCCATTTCACTTCAGTCAGAATGGCAATTATCAAGAATACAAGGAATAATAAATGTTAGTGAGGATGTGGGGAAAATGTTCACTATACATTGCTGGTGGGACTGCAAATGGGTGCAACCACTCCGGTGCTTTCGACTCTGGTGCATTCCAAGTTTCCTTAGAAAACTTGGAATGGAACCACCATTTGACCCAGTAATCCCACTCCTTGGTATATATACCCAAAAAACTTAAAATCAGTGTACTACAGTGACACAGCCATTTCAATGTTTGTAGCAGCTCAATTCACCATAGCCAAGCTATGAAACCAACTTAGGTGCCCTTCAATATATGAATGGATTAAAAAAATCTGGTGTATATACACAATGAAATATTAATCAGCCATAAAGAAGAATAAAATTATAGCATTTGCTGGTAAATGGATATAACTGGAGACTACCATGCTAAGTGGAATAAGCCAAACCCAAAAAACCAAAGGTTCAATGTTCTCTCTGATATGCAGATGTTAACACACAGATGTGGGGGAGGGAGATAGAAGTTCATTGAATTAGACAAAGGGGAATGAAGGAAAAGGAGGGGGATGGGAATAGGAAAGACAGTAGAATGAATTAGACATAACTTTCCTATGTTCATATATGAATACACAACCAGTATAACTCCACATCATGTTCAACCACAGAATGGACTCCTAATTTGAATAAGTTATACTTCATGCATGTATAATATGCCAAAATACACTCTACTGTCATGTGTATCTAAAAAGAACAACAACAACAACAACAACAACAACAAAAAGCAGTATAGCCTGCTGTGGATGGTCAATTTCATCCTCAGACTGGAATTTAGTTTTTTATGAACACAACTGGATTTCCTGCCACCTAACACAAAAGTGCCACTTGAGGCATGAAATAAGAAAAAAGATAGTACTGGTGGGTAAATAGCTAGCTGGGGCATACACTTTGTGCCCATCCTCCACCTCTGTGCCTTGGGTGCCTGCTCTTCGAGCTCAGGTCTTGCTCTGTGCTTATCTCCCCACAGGGTCTTACATGTGTTGCTTGTCTGTCTCTGCATCTAAGCAAAGAGCCCTTTGAGGCAAAGGCTATGACTTGCTCATCTTTGTATCTCCAGCTTCTGGCAGGAGGACTGGAGAATAATAGTTCTTTATAATGCAAATGAATGAATGAGACTGAGAGTCTCACTTCTCTTGGAGGAAAACATACATATAATATCTAGTTTCAGTTTCCATAATGCTCCTTTAAGATTCGGAAACAACCTGGGATATTCTTGTCCAGGGAACAGAGGTTGGGGAAGGTTTCTTGGGCAGGTTTCTGATTCTAGTTCCAGAACTCTGACCTTTCTTGCCAAATGAAATTTCAGCTTCACCTAGGGCAAGTTAGTAAAAATCTGGAGCAAAGGGGAACAAAGGAAGAATCCATTTCACTGACTCAGTTTTAACTGTCACCACTTAATCACTTCCAGTAGCAACTGAAATTTCAATGCAAATTCCCCCAAGTACCCAACCTTCAGCATTTCCAGGCCTCAGAGTCAGATTGCTCAGACTACAGTTGGTTCCCTCTTTAAAGAAAATCTTTCCTTCTGGAATGGTTCTTGGTGCACATGACCCATAAAGGAAATTTATCCTGCTAGATGAGGCAGGCAGAAAGAATCAAGGAACTAGATTCAAGGAAGTTGCTGGCAACTTTTATTTCCCCCTCCTCTTACTTCCCTCTTTCCCAAGACTCCCTTATTTCTACCTGCCTTGACAGGACCTTTGTAGTCTAGGAGAAAATCAAAGTGTGTAAACTAAGGCTTTCAGTCTGCCGAACTGTTTTCTTTGAAAACTTCTGTTCTTCTTTGCTTAGAAATTTGAACACAACTTTCTACCAATTAGAGTATTTCCATTCTAAAAATCTTCTAAGAAAACTCTAAGCTCCAGCCACCCAGACAACTACAATGATGGAAAGAAAAGGGAAGAAAAGGAGATGGAAAAATAGAACTGGAAAGTAAGGATAGACTTTAGTTCTTACCTGGACCCAGCTACCTTGGGGGTTTATGCAGATGACATAATTCAACCTGAGGGTTGGGGTCTTGAAGAGAAGATAAGCTGAAGCCTAGAAAGGTGGGACTGTGGCCCCAGGTGGTCAGAAGAAGACACCCTGCAGTGACCATGGAGGGTGAGGCCCCTACTCGAGAGCTCAGAGGTGAGCATCTACTAACAGATGTCAGGAGGTGGGGGATGGGCCACATCCCTTTGCTGTTTTTCCAGGTTTCTAGCACAAAACTAGAGTAAGCTGTGTGGATGAACTGGCACACATTCACCACTATCCAGCAAGAGGAGTTGATTCTGAGTAGGGTGCACTCAGAGCATCATTCCATGGGAAGCCAAGTTTCTAACCTTTGTTCTTTTGGGTATGAGGATGTGGATTTTCCCCACCCCCACCTAACCTTTTTCATTAACCAGCTGAGAGAGCTGAACCTAAATCAACATTCATGTGTTCAAGCATTTAATACCTATGTTCAGGTGCTCTGGGATAGAAAAAGGAATTTCATGGATGAGCATGGCACACAACATAGGTAGTGCTTGGCTCTAGATGGACTGAGGCTGCAAGAATGAGACAGTGCTGGCTTTGACCAGCTCTGCAGTAATGCTCTTTATATATGAAAGACCCCACCAAGTGTTGGGTCCTTTATGGTTTGGGAGGGAAGTGATGATCATATTTATTTGACTTTGACATTATTTGTGGATCAGGAAAGGATAATAGTAATATTTTCTTAGCTATATACTATTGTATTTATATGCCATTCTGCATTCTATAGAATGCCCTAAACTTTTATTTCCTTAGGCAAGAGATACATTCTAAGGGTGAAAATGCTAATTACAGAGTATACTGATTTCTTGAAAAACCTAAGACTCATTAAGCCAGTATTATTACTTTTCTACGATAGCCAGTAACGAAATAGGTAGTTTCAGAGATGCAATGTGTAAATGTTTAACTGCCTGAAAACAAGGGTATTAAATAAGTTAACCATGTGCCTCTCCTAAAAGGTGACCTTAGACAGGCCATTCTCTCATTTCTTCCACTGTGAAATACAGGATGTTGTGCAACAGCTTGTATTTTCTTTAGCACTTCATGCCTGGCACTCTGCTGTTTTTTACGTGAATTGTCTTCTGTTAATATTCACAGCAGCCCAGTCACTTGATGTGCACATTAAGGCTCAGAAATAAACATTTGCTAACAGATGTCAGTGTTGTCCCATTTCCAAGTCCATGTCCTTAAGAACTTTCAATATTAGATTTTCCCCAACTCTATAAAATATGGATTCAGCATATTCCTCTCATCCAAAATAATTTCCTGAAGTGGAAAGAAGGGTTCTGGAATAGCTTAAATCAAGGGGATGAAAGAGAATGACAATGGAGAACCTTTAGGCTTGTCAGCCTTTCAGGATGAGTGACTTGTCACCACTCTAAGCCTAAGAATGGCATTTCCTATCATGCTTGTGAGTGCCTCTCTCCCATTCAGGCCCAGGGGCTGCCTGCAAAGCTTTGCTGGGAGGGTGGGTGTAAATATGAGAAGCTGCTGAGAGTTCCACAACTGGCTTTTCCCCCATGGCTTTCTACCCCCACTTCTACCTAAGGATGGAGAAACTCTCAGAATGGAGGCTCTTGACAGCCTGAAGACAATGATCAGGATAACTGTTTGTAAAAATCCATTTAATAAATATACATCTTAGAAGTACCAAAATAATTACCAACAAAATACACTATATACACCATTTACAGGAGGGTATACAAACCTTGATAGGTAGTGACTTTTAACCCCACACCACCAAACACCTGGTTATTACATGTGACAAGACACAACTGGGGTCAGCCACTAAATCCATGGTGGTTCAATCAACAGCACAATAAATAAAATGTAGTTCTTTCAACAAATTTTGGATAACCCTCTCCATAAACCCTACAAGGTGAAGCTTAAAAGCGGTTTCTTTTGAATTCCAATCTTTCTTGCTCCCCCACACAAAGTTCACAAAAAATAACAAAATAAGGGCTGATCCATCATAGCAGAATGTTTGGGGTCAGGCAGTGTGAAGTGTGGTAGTAAGTATTCCCTTTAATTTTTTTTTCCTTTTTTCTTTTTTTATAAAAATAAAACTCTCCTTTTGTACAAATATACAAGTCCATGTTCTTTTCAATATTTTCCACTCATAACGTCAGGCGCTGGCCTCCAAACACACAGTCATCATAAGGCAGCTAAAAAAAAGGAAAAAAGACATGTTAAACTTCCAGAACTTTGGCAAAGGATGTTGCAGGGAGGCTACTGAAAATAACTCAAGTATTCTTGGAATCCCTTCTCCATAACCCAAATACAATGAAACTGACGGGCTGAAAAAGTTTTCCTTGAATGCTCCTCTCATTAAAAAAAGGCTAAGCTATTGCTTAGGGTGTAGCTCAGTGGAAGAGCAGGTGCCTCGCATGCATGAGGGCCTGGGTTTAATCCCCAGGACCAAGAAAAAGGATAAGCTATTAAAATAAAACAACCAAAAAGACATACTCTTGGAATACTAGTTATGTAGATTTGAAAAACTGATGACCCCTATAATAAAGAGTAGCTCTAGGACCTGGGAGGATACAGGAAAATAGCCCTCATTATCTTGGGCAGAGTGTTGAAGATGTTAATGGAAACTAACCTCATCCTCTGTGAACTCTGATTCTGTGTCATAGCTCTCCTCATCCTCACTTTCAGGAAGCATCTGAAGGTTTTCCAGGGTGAGCTGGCCCAGCTGCTGCTGTATTCGG
>JAJEJO010000110.1:1556904-1656426 GCA_020662805.1 Glaucomys volans | reverse complement strand
CATGGTTTTGTGATCACTCGTTCAAATATCTCTACCTTTCACTGGACTGTGAGTATTCTCTCAGAAACAGCACCCTCTGACAATCTTCTATTTAAATAGGAATCCCTATAGCTAGTACTACCTGTGACCATGAAGTGAGAATTTAATAAAATATGCTGAGTGAATGAATGAAAGAAACTAAGGAAGTTCAATTTCAGAGGCAGATGACTATTTACAAGAAGCAATTAGTTGAAAGGATCATTCACAGGGTCACCACTACCAATAGTTACCTAAAGATATACAACATTTTTGTAGGAAGTGGTACTATGTACATGAGTGAGAAAGACAGGAAAATGATATTTTAAAGTCCAACAATTGTAGTTCTTCTAAATGGAAGTTTATTCACCCTTAAGCATCATAATATATAGTATATTTTTCCTTGGAACTCAAAAGATTTCAGAACAAGTCCTTGCATGGTTAATATTGATCTAATAGGTTCTATAATCTAGTATATAGAGTTAGTGTAATGTGGAAAAATCAAACAAAAAACCCCAGGGATAGAGCATAAGTAACGGTTGTGCTAAACTCATAAAATACAGCATTGGTCATTTAATTCAGATGTAATGTAGGTATTAAAACACATATATGTTTAGGGCTGGGGTTGTAGCTTAGTGGTAGAGAGCTTGCCTAGCATGTGTGAGACACTGGGTTTGATTCTCAGCACTGCGTATAAATATATAAAATAAAGGTCCATCAACAACTAAATATATATATATACATATATACATACACACATATTAGTATATATTTATATATATATTTTGTGTGTGTATATATATATATACATATATATATATATTTGGTTACAAAAGTTTATGAACCAATTGCACTACTTTGATTTGTATGCAAGGAGGGAAGGACTAAGTTGTTGTTGGTGTCTCTTTGCCATGGTATTGCACAAAATGGCGTCAGACCTTGTGTTTTGAGACTTCTCAAAAGTTTTCTAGGCATTAGGAAGGTAGATCATAGGAAAAATAATTGCCCAGATGCTTATAATAAAGTGTCATGCATCACAATTCAATTAGCATGCTCCAGTTTTAAAAATTATCGCATCTTTACTTGTACACATGAGTAATATGTGTAGGGTTCTAGACGTGAGTAATATGGATGTTTCCTAAGAAATACTTAATGCATAAAGCAAAATATGCATCAAATTATGAGGATTCAGACACATTTTGTGAGTATTACTGTACCTCGTTCTCCCTTCTGACACTTCTTTCTTTGCACTGTACACTTTCTTGTCTCACTTGTAGGTGGACACAGGTTGCCCTTGGCTGAAGGATGCTGTATTATTTCTCGGACCCGTGTTTCAGTCCCTCTTTTGAAGCCACATGTTTTTCCTTTCTTCGTGCATGGACTCCAAGGGCTCCAGTCACTGGCCTCACAGTGCACTGAAATAGAACAGAAGAAACAGTCTCAGTTGGCTTTCAACCATTGTCGCTATTGTTAAGAAAGATTTGCTTCCATCAATACTTGCTCAAATTCTGAGGATAAAGTCTGCAGATCAAAGTGGGGCAAGATGATTAAAGTATACATCAGAGAATGGGAGGGGCAGAAATAGAATGCTTTCAGTTTTTTCATAATTATTAGGCAAATTCATTCTTGCACCAGATTTATTTTTGCTCTAGATTTGATTAACCCAGGCAGTAATATAATCAATCACAACTGATCAATGCTTTATAATTTCCAGAGAACCCCTACAATTATCTTTTGATCCTGACCAGAACTTGAGAGAAGCTGTGATTATTTGCTAGAGCATTTATTTTCAAACTTCAGTATGCATTAGAATTACCTGGAGGTTCTGCTATAACAGGATGCTGGACCCCATGGCTTGAGTTTCTGATTCAGTTGTCTGGCATGGGGCTGTGAATTTGCTTTCCTAATAATATAGGTGATGCTGATTTGCAGGTACTGGGAACAGCTTTTGAGAACCTCTGTGCAATAGAATGGTTGAGCAGAAAATGAATCCAGATCTTTGGCCTACTTTCACTGTCTTTCTTACTTCCTGCAGAAGAGCACTTAAATATTGTCATTTATTACTGGGCATGGTTCATGTACAGCAGCGTCTATTATAAGGGAATTCTGGCAACCTGCTTCTAGAATGAACTTAAATGAGTGATCCCTAAGAGAAACTGAGTTACCTTTTCTTCAAGTTTTGGAGATTTGTTTCATTTTTATGTATGTAGTATTAATGTCTTTTTTAATAATGACTTTTCCAGGTTTTAGAACAGATATCTGCACTTCTAATGAAAAGAAACATTTGAAAATGTCTATTCTTATATTTATAACCATAAAACTTCCTAACAATAAAAACTGAAACAGCTTCCAACAGGAACACTTTCAGATGATACAACCCATGCCAAGTTTTCTAGAAAACTCTTTTGCCTTAATTAATCTTTATTTTAGAGCACAATGCTCTTTGATAACAACCTCAAGACACACAACTTAGTTGAATGTGGTGACATGCCTGTAATCCCATCTACTCTGGAAGTTGAGGAAGGAAGATTGCAGGTTCAAGGCCACTCTGGGTAAATTAACAAGACTCTGTCTCAAAATAAAATTAAAGAAGGTGTGGGGTATAGCTCAGTGGTAGAATGCCCCTGCATTCAGTCCCCAGCACTGCACATGTGCATGTGTGCAAACACACATACAAAAAGAAACACAACTTAAATATTTTGTCAATTTAAATCCATTCATCATGCAGACTTTTTTAGTCCCTTTCAGGTACCTAAGGCAACACAGAGTTAAATAAAAGTGATTACATGCTAGATACTTGAATTTAAGTTTTTGTGAACTTGAGTTTTAGTGAACTACTATCAAATAGTCTTCATGCTCAATTATATCACCATAATTTTGGTTAAAAAATAGAGCAACCATTAATAATATTATAATCATTTTCCAGTTATGAACATTATCTTCCAGCATCTCATCTCAAAATTAACCATTTAAAAAGTAGTGGATCTTTAATACATAAAAGAAAAATATCTCCAAAAATGGAAGTGGAAATATTGAAAAGGTTGTGAGCTCTAATTTTGTCAAGTATTCATTTAATGCCACGATTAAGAGGACTACATTAGGAAACATTATCTAATGCAGAAATGACCAGCCTTGCGTGTTCTTTCATACTAGCAAAGATGGTAAAGACAAATGTATACTTAGCCTTCAGAAAACCAGATTAAAAAAATTACAACATGGGTAAGTATTCTTAGTCAGAAGGTGAATGGTGCTAAAAGTGAAACTGAAATGACAGCTTTTGATAATTCCATTGGAAGATGAAGTACATTCAAACTAATGAGGTTAAATAGTGAAAAGCTCTAATAAGACCACAAAGTTAAAAAGCCATGAGAAAAGAATCATTTTTTTCCTGTAGATAGAGTAGAATAAATCTATATTAGCATTCAAATATTTCCAGAAAAAATGGAAACTCTAGAGGAAATGCTAAAGATAACAAAAAGGTTATAGTCAGGTTATTAAATGAACAATGGAAAACTTGAGCAATATTGGTTAAGAGATGGTTAAGAAAAAGCAGAATTTCTCAGCTTCTGTGTTTCTTATTGCTTCTGTATTAAGAATAATCTCAACATTGCAAATCTCCAGTTATTCGCTAGTGAAGCAAGTGTCTCAAAACACAGTAATGAGCTCTCCCCACCCTGGAAATGGTTATGTTGTGGTTGACCATTAGTCTTGGGACTAATGGTCCCAAGAAGGGTATTCTGGAATTGGGAGGAAAATCGAACTGAATGTCTTACCAGTAGTGGACTTGTAATATCATTTCGTTTTTGCTCAATTTTTTCTGACCAACTGCATGGTTTCACAGAGAATCTAACAAGGACATCTTCTTCCCTCTGTGACTACTAGGGAAAGTCCACTTCTTCAATGAAGATGACAGAATGATAGTAAAGAAAGGAAGCAAATAACTGGAGCACCAACTGGAAAGAATATGTCCTCATATAAAATTGGGTCCAGTGAATGTTTATGCTTATTTTGACCTGAAACCACAGGGAATGTGTATGTGGTGACAGAAGACTTTCACCCCAGCTCCACATCAGGGCAGTGTTTTATTTTGACCTTTCCACTCAATTTGAAATCTAGGTAGGAAGTCAGAGGTACAGTTTTTAGATTTTAGCAAAAGGAAAAACATATTCTGTTGGGTAGCCAGTGGGGAGCTAAAGTTAAGGTACCAATTATAGCCCCTGACCAATTATATGCAGTGTGGCCTGAGGGTTGAGATTTCAGCTCTTTGGGTTCTAGTTTTCACAGTTGTTAAGGAAATAGGCTTTCATATTCTTCTGCACAGTGAAGTAGGTCATCATCTTTCCTAAAATTCTGGGGCAAGCCTATATGTGTGGTGTCTGTAGGCCAGATGGCACCTGATGGGAGACAGCCCTTATGAACAAGCAATAAGAGCCAACCCTGAACTAAAGTCTCTGGTTTGCACTGCTATTGTGTCCTAGGTCATTTGTACCTGTGAAATGAGCCAAATGAAACAAGTGGCCTTTAGACTGCTGGTACCTATTTTAAAGTACAAGCCTCCTAAATTTGTGTTAAAGAAATAGTTCAGTTCTACTGGTAGTATAAAACTAGTAAACATTAAAGGTTAATCCAACAGTGCCAAATATTAAATGCTCTTATTGATAAGAAAGCTTTAGTACCTTTAAGATAAATAGCATTTGAAGATAAAGTTCTACACCTTCAACCACTAAGAAAATTTCAGTGTGGATCCTTTTTTTCTGGGTAAAGAAATCCCACAAACTCAGTAATTCAGCTTGAATTTCTGTTCTTGCATATTCCACAAACATGTTTCCTATTTTTATTTCCAGTTTGGAACTTATTACCTCTAATCATCAGCCCTCAGGACCTGTAAAGAGGTCAACTTGAAGTGCTTTCTCATGTACCTCTCACCTTTTTCCTAAGTTGTTTTTCTGTGATTTTATTGAGAAGGAAAAAGCTTAATCAGAAAGAGTCATGAACTGGTTCAAGATTGTTATTTTCCAGATGCTTCTGTGGTTACCTTTAAAACATCATCTCTTTGCTTCATTCTCCCCAAATCATTCAGAAATAAAAGTTCTGTGGAGGACCTGGAATGGTTAAACCACCACTTTATAGTTACTGCTCCAACACTTAAATTCTGAAGGGTCTGTGCTGCGGCCCCGGGCTGTCCTGGAGACTATCTTGTACTGAATCAGGAGGGCTGTTGTGTGCACATGCCAACCTCAGTGCAGCATCAAAGGTTCCTGCAATTCTTGCCCAGGGGATTTTGAGCTTTTCTACGCTGTTTTCTCATTTGGTTTAGCATCTGCTCCCCAAGTGTTAATCAAACTCATAGCTCAAGTAGCTGTACAACATTTAAAAGAGGGAAAATACAGCCTGACCATGATCTGTTATTTAGACAAACAACTTGTCTCAGAGACCTCCTCTCTAGGAAACTCAGCCTGCAGTTAATCAGACCCCAGGACTGTCTCATTTTGTCAGTTTGAGTAAGTCCAAAATCCTCTCTTTTTCTTTTTCTTTGTAAATACCTGTGCAAGCAGAACCCTGAAGCATTAGTGGACTATATCAAGAGAAAATGGTCCCTCCTTGGAAAATAGCTTTGGTTATTGATTGAGATTAGACCTATGCGTTTTGTGAAATTCTTGCTTTGAGGTGGTGATTACTTCAAGATTTTCTCTCTCTCTCTCTCTCTCTCTCTCTCTCTCTCTCATTCTAAGTAAAACTTCATTAAGAAATGATGTAAAATAAATCTACAATGATCAGAATAGTTGAAACATATGAATGGTCCTTAAGATATAATGGAGTGCTCACTGGATGAAAAATGTCACTGTGATGCAGGCTGGGTAATGCTATGGGAGCATCTTTAAAAAAGGATCTTTGTAAAGACGGATGGAGAGAGCCTTTTAAGAGACAGCTGCTCAGGCTCTTGTGAGACTGGACTTTGAGAAGCACCTTCATGGAGAATGACTCTACCAGGTGAGGTATTTCTCATCCATTCTAAATTTCAGAGGTCCTCCTCACCAATACTGACGCACTCCATGGTGTGGTTGTTGGCTTCCAACCCTTCTGGGCAATTGTCAAGGCACTTTCCAAGATGTAAGTAAAATCCACTTTTACACTTTGTGCAGAAATTTTTGTTGAAACATGTATCGCAGTCAGCCTTGCATTCTGAAAGAGATAAAGGAGAAATACACTTTCATGATCTTTTCATAACTATTGTTGGACCATTTTCCCATGCACATGCAATTTTGTATCAAACACACACTTGGGGGTCAAATTTATTTTGCTAAACTGAGTTAAAGATTCTGCTACAGGCCGGGTGCAGTGGTACACGCCTGTAATCCCAGAACTTGGGAGGCTCAGGAAGGAGGATCACAAGTTCAAAGCCAGACTCAGCAACTTAGCGAGGTCCTGAGTCTATCTGTAAGATCCTGTCTGAGAAATACACTTTCATTTTTTTTTTTTTTTTTGGCTCAGTGGGGAGTGCTCCTGGGTTCAATTCCCAGTACCAAAAAAAAAAAAAAAAGAAAGAAAAAGAAACAGTTTTAGCACCATACCATATGTGACATTCAAAAAGTTTCCAATTTCAGATGTTTGGATTAGGGATGTCTCCATCAGTAAAATCTACACCAATATTCTAAAATCTAAAAAACTTAAAATTCTGAAACACTTCTGGTGCCAGGCAACTCAGATAAGGGATGCTCAACTTGTGTATGTATATACATACATATATATATATATACATATATTGCCAAAAATGGTTATAGGACAAGTATCTATTTGGTATCTATTTGTATTAAACAATAGAGAAGACGTCTCATCAGAACTTTCATAAACTGTACTGAGATACTATCTTGTGCTGTTCTTAAGGACTATCTATCCATTCAACAAATATCTGATAGTCCAGTATATGCCAGGCATTATACTAGGTATTGGTTGATAGTAGTGCACATGAGAAAAAAAGATCTAGACTGCACAAAGTTTGCATTGTAGGACAAAACCTAATAAAAATAATAGTTGATCCTTTTCTGGTGATTACTGGAAACCAGGATTTTTATAAGTTTAGGATATTTAAGTTAGTTAAACTTTACAACAATCTAACAAGGAAGTCACTAAGATGATTCCCATTTTACAGATAAGGTACCAGAGGCTCAAAATAGTTATGTAATTGGCTGGGAAACACAGAGATGGATTGGTTTTCAAAACCAGGAAGTTTGGTTTCAGTGAAAAGTGCTCTGAAAAAATAACAACAACAACAGAAAAGAGAGAAAAAAGAAATGGGAAAAAACTGACAAGGGGCAAGGCTGATTATTTTCAATAAAATGGTCATGGAATGCTTTTATGGGAAGATGGTCATGGAACATCGCTCTGACATGTGAGAAGAATCTTGAATGAAATGGGAGAGCTAACCATACAAAGATGGGCAAAGAGCCAGAAGAACCAGCATACAACAGTAATCACAAAGGCTGGAGGTGGAAAGGTCTTGTTAGGAGATCAGTGAGGCTGTTGCAAAATGGAGGAGAGGGAGCCACAGGGGATGATTTTGGAAGGACAGGTAGAGCTATGTGTGATGATAGATAGAGGAGTGATATTTCCTAATTTACAGTTTTGAAAGTTCACTTGAGTTCAGTGTGTATAGCTGACTCTCTGGGTCCAATGGATGAAGTAAGTGTTTGAGTTGCTACACTAGAATCCGTGGGAAGCCCAAATACTACAACAACACTTCAAGTTATTAAATACTTGGACTTTGGGATGGTCATGGGAACTAAGATGTTACCGATGCTGACAGTACTTTTCTATCGGTTCAATGAAAATTAGCCACGTTCTTAGTTCTAACTTTTCAATTAAAAAAGAACAAAACAAAACAAGGTTTCTTTGCTTTGTCTTGTTTTTGTTTGTTTGTTTTGTAAGTTAGTGGTGGAAATTCTTCCTGGCTTTGGGGGCTAAATTTAAGTAGGTTGAACCTAATCATCAGGTAAACACCATTTACTTAACACAATCACAGATACACTAGAAGCCATTTCAATCTGGAAAAGTCCCCAAAGATGAGATAAAAATATAATGTTGTGTAGGCACTTACTTGTACACTTATTTATATCTGGATATCGAGTTCCATAATATCCACTTGGACATGAAGAGAGACACACTCCTATCTGCTTCATGCCAATTCGTTCCAGAACAAAAAATAGTCTGGGCTTACATGACAAACATCCATTGTAATCTGAACACGTTGCACAGCCTCCTTGGCAGCCTTGACTGACATTAGGATGCACTGGGGAGACAAATAGAAAAAGACAAAAACAGAAGTTAACTTATAAATACAGAAATTGCATGACATTTTCTGGTAGTGTTTATATTTCTTTCATTAGTTTTAAATTTGGTGGTAATGGGTGAATGAGGCAGGATTTTTTTCCTACCTTTTTTCTGTGATATGATGTATTTCCCTTTGACATATGTTGCCTTTAATTTCAAAGTTCATAAAATTTGTGCATTTGAAAAATAGCAATGCATTTGAATTGAACAATTTGTAGAATATATTTGCAAAATATGCTTACTGAATTAGCTTCTCTGGAAATTGGGGAAAGGCAATTTTGTGCTTATTTATGAATTGAAATTAATATGCATGAGTTTAGTGTTTCAGTTATGCAGTAGATAGTAAGCACGTCTTTAATTTCTTCAGCAATAAAACACACACACTAGTGCTTGAGTAAGGAAACTAAGTTCCAGGATATTTATTTTCAACTATGGTATATTAGCACAATTTTACTCTTTGATTCAGTGCAAATTGATTCTGAAACTATGTTAGCTACTCCAACGCCTTCTTGAAATATTTCTTCTCAAATGGGTTTAATAATTGCTGGTACAAATTGATATAATGGTGTAAATTTGATATTATATTACCAGTATTTCCATGAGGGTCTTATGTAAGTGCTTATGGTAATTTATTCTCAGTATTGTATCTTTTGGGAGAAAAGTCTTACAATTTCTGTGCCCTTGTTTTCCCCTTATTGAAGTAAAAATCTTATATCCTGGGGATGGACTAATCTGTCCCTAAGGATCTGGCTACACATATTCCCAGTTTTCAAAGAGTCACTTATGTAAGAGTGTCCATCATCACTTTTGAACAAATATGAATACTTGTCTGGGACATTGATATTTACTTCAGATCATCCCCCCTTTAACCTCCTTACCACTATTAACTGTGTGCTATCTGATCGGCACTGCTGTCTAAGGGGTGTCTTTCATGGGGCTGCAGTTTGAGATGATTTCCTCTCCTAAAATATTCTCTATTCAAATATAATGCTAATAGCTTTACTGTCATTTCAGAATGCCAGAAGGGAAAAAATGTTCCTTTGAGAAGCAAAGGTTGATGCACAGGAGTTGAAAGGTATCTCCACATACTTCTGACTTCCTTCATTGAGAAAGGAAGGAATAGCTTTGACAGAACACGCTGTTATTAATCTGTATTCATAGTGATATTTGGTTATTAGTTCTTGATTAAAAAAAAAAAGACCTCCAGATTTGCTTAGTAGGGGTACCCATGAGATCAAAGAGCCTTACACAGGAGTGCATGGGTGAGGTACAGAGAGGTCATTTGGTTGACCAGCATCCTCTGCCTGTAAGAAGCCATCCTGGAACTGACCACAGGAACCACAAACAGCTCATTCTCATTCCAAGACGTTTTGTAAATAAACTGAGGAAATGTGTGGGGGAAGGGAAGTCTGCTTTTCCTGTCCATGCTCTTCTGCAGGGTGGGACAATCATATAAAGTGGCACAGGAGGTTTAGACATTATAGGGCCCAGGGGACTTGTAAGTGAAAACTGCTTTCCAAGTAACAGGGTCATTTTTCATGCCAGTAACTCAGCATTGGAGACTTACAGAAAATGTGTACATATTTTAAGCAGGGAAACACCCCAAAAAGGAAAGGTTCAAAAGAGCTCTATGTGTTCAGAATCTATCAGAATTTATTTCAGGAAGTGAGAGGTGCAGGTAAAAACCTTCAATCCCTTTTCAAAAAGAATTGCCTAGGGAAAAGTGGACCTAGGTTAAAATAAAACTGCCTCAAGTTCTCAGGCACTGAGCAACTCTGGGTTCAGTGAAGATGGATCAGATTGGCCCACGCCAGCATGTCCCTATTTTTGAAATGCAGCTGCTAAGAGAAAAAACACATTTGCAAATTTGTATCCCTTGAAACTTTTGTCAATTACAGTATGACTTTAAATAGATCAATTATCAGCATGATTTACATATTCAAAACCTCAAATACTGGGATTCCTTAAGAAAAATTTCAGTTTAAAAAACTGGATTTGGGGTGTTTGGAAAGTTCTCAGGAGAGAGCTCTGTATGGGTCTCATGACTGGAACCAGTATCCATTGAAATTATGAGATGTGCCCAAAATACCTCACTCAATTCCCTTTTTCTCTGAGTCTTTTACTGATGAAATGTACTACAGTCGACACTGTGTTACAATTAAATATTTTTGCCTGTCTTTTTTATATTTTTCCTATGAAGACAAAGTTTTTTTTTTTTTTGAAAAACGTTTTTGAAAAAGTAAGGAAGTCATAGTTGTCCCAACTTGCAAGGAAAATTCGTTTATTTCTAGTCAGTGAATTTTCAATAGGGGCAGTGAATTTTGAATATGAAATGAAAGCAAAATTTGTTTCTTCAAGAAAGTTTAAATGCTGGCTGTGGAAGTAAGAGAAATTGAGACTATAAAGTTCAGATTCTATGATTCTATTTTTTTTAATGGTTGAATTCTGTAGTGACTGCTTTCTTGAATGCTGTATAAGGATCACTCAAATTATATAGTCGGTATTACACAACTAGATACAAATTTCCCAAACTTCATCTTAAGTCAAGAGCTTTTACTTTTTATATGAAAACCACAGAAAACTTTGGTCTGGATTGACTGTAACAACTTTTTCAGCCATAAAATCTTGTGATCCTAAAATGGAAAATAGAATTTTACTTTGTCGTACCTCTTCATAACTCCTATTCTAATAATAACTTCATTTTTCATTTGTAAACTGCTTTTTCCAAACAACATTTTTCTACTATTATTTTACACAAGCAATGTAGATCTTGGTGGTGGAGAGCAAGGGAAGTTTCATGGAATATCTAATGTTTGAACTTAATTTTAGAAGGCGAGTTAGAGTTTACCAGTACATAAATGGCCCTGTGGGACCAGGGGAGGAAACACCACAATTACCCAAACTGAGGAGACTGGCATGAGTTCAATGCAAGTGGTGGAAAAATGAAGAATATCAGAGAGATTGGTAGAGAGAAGATCTAAATTATGGAATGCTTTGTTGGCTGTGCCAAAGAAATTATTCTGTAGACACAGGGGTTTCAATCCAATGAGTGATATGATCAGTTTTCTGTTCAGAAGGAATTTTTCTAGTGGCATGAGAGTCCTGGAAAGTAGGAGATGAATAATGTAGTGTTCAAGGTAAAAGAGAGATGGTAGCTTATATGACTGAAGCAGTACAATATGGTGAGAAAGGGATGCATGTTCTAAGGATATGCAACCAAAATGAATGTGGCCTGAATAAGAAAGGGGATTTGAGAAGGTATGTTTCCAGTTCTCACCAGTGAAAAGAGAGAGAATGAGCTACCAAGTGAATAAAACCTGCATGGCAGGATTAGGACATAGTGCATAGAATAAAGAGGCCTAAAAATACAAATATGGCTTAAAAGCACTAACTTTCACGGATGGAGCTTATTTTGGGGTGGTCATTGGAGATGTACATGGGAGTTTCTGGTGATGGTGATTTAATGACAGACATTTTGAAAAGGGGGGAACACTGATGAATGGCAGAAAAAGGAAACAGTCCCAAATAAGCAACGTTTGGTAAGAGAAAAATATGTATTTTGATCAAAATTTAATAATGCTTTATATTTCTATACCACTTTCAAAAAAAGCATCTCATAAAAAAATCAAGTTACTGTGCCAACTGTTCTATAATGTATATTGAGTAAACTGGAGCTATCATAATTATTTACTTTGAAACCCTAAACTAGGACTCAGAGAAATACTATAAATTACTGAATCAATATTGAGTTTAGATCAAAGGTTAAAACATATATCTTTGATAGCTGGTATTTCTCTCTCTAAATATAAATAAACTTCAGATGTGCAACAAGGTGAGTGGGAAATGGACAAATTCATGGGAAATTTAAATTGGGACCTTATGATTTTACACTGTAAAATTAACATGCCTTTCTTTAAAATTAAGAAATGTCTTTTCTTAGCCTGTTTATGAGAGTTAAGTGGATGAAAAGGGTATATATTAATGCATAATATAAAACCTATTTGCAGTGTCTGAATTGTCAAAACTCCTGAGCTAAGTGACTTCAGTTTCTCTAGCTGTTAAACAAGCCTTTCTACTATCTTCTTGATAGCCTTCAAATTGTGATACGTACCTAATGAAACAGGTCTTAAGGAACTTACTATTGTCATGAGATTTAATTCAACTATGATATCCAGAACATCAAGTGTTTTCTGCTGTGTTGTTTGGTTCTGAGAATTGAACCTAGAGCTTCATGCATGCTAGGCAAGCATTCTACCATCAAGCTACACCCTTAGCCCCAGAACATAGATTTAGAAAGGGTTCCAGAGCATTTGGTAAACATATCACCTTGCTAATTTTCAGTATTTATGATGTATCAAAGAAATTACAGTATTGAAAACTAAGTTCTGCTTCTGTAATAATTTAAGTGTAAGCTCTGAAGATTTGCCTTACTTTAATCGCCTTAAAAAGCTCAGCTGAAAATGTGCTCCTATCTATTGTGTATTGCTATGAGGAAGAAATTCATTATTTTATGCTGCCAATTACCTCTGATGGTCATTTATTTGTGGCTAGAGAATTTAAAAATGTATAAAATTTGATAAAATTTAGGCTTATAAGACAGGCTTGATTGAATCCAAAGTGCTAAACAAGTGATTTAATGAATTAGGAATTTATGTAAGTAAAATTAATAAACTTGCAAATGTGATGTTATTTTAAACCAAAGCAAACATAAAACTTATACAAAGTCTTTTGAAAGAATTCTCCTTTTTCTTTCCTGAATGCAGGGGTTTTATTAGTCAGGAGAGGGAGAAGACAGCAATGGGATTCCACAGTTATTTTTTACATTCGTCCTATTACAAGGATCTTCACATTGAATGTAAGTTTCTTGAAGGCAGGGGTATGATTGCTTTGATCACTTCCTGGTAAGTTTCTTGATAATTCCCAGCTTCTACACAGAGTGGCTATTAATTGAATAGGTTCTCAATTAAATTATTATTATTTTTCCTACTGGAAACTGAAACCAGGGACACTCTATCTTTAATGAATGAAGATAAATAGAAAAAAGAAGCTACCTTATTTCATCACAGATTTGTCACCAGGGTATGATCATGACACCCTGTTTTTCAGGGTGGATTTGGATTTTTCAGTCCCAAAATTGGTTTATAACCTGGCATGATGTAATTGTCCCTCTGCATATTTCTGTTCAACACATAGATTAAAAGGCAAAGACAGCAGCAATGTATTCACCAGTGGCCTGTAGATGTGCATTTGTTTTCTTGGAAGCTTAAGCCTAGAACTCTCAACACTCACGCACTCTCAGTACATTTCTGAAAGCCGCCTTGGCTGGTTTGTTTAAAGCGCTGCAGTACTAACGCCAACACATCTTTATGAGTGGTGCTGAGGCCCTTGTGTCAGACACAATGAGAGCGCTGCCGAGTCTTCGGACACAAAATATTAAATTTTCTAAGTCCATACCTTGCAGCACAGAAGTAAATTTTATTAAGTGTACTAGTTTGATTATAATGCATAAATCAGTAACAGCTAATGTGTTAACTCATTTTTTTTTTCAGAGCAGAAAAATATTCCCTAAACTGTCATGAAGAAATGATTTGGACTATTTGGTTTTAACATATATTCACAAGTATTCTGTGCATCTGAATCTTGTAACAAAGGCAGGTTAGTAATAAATGATTTTAAGTAATACTAGCTCCATTTTAAAAGTTTACCATAATGGTCCCACTCCATGTTTTTGCAAAAATATTTGGCATAAAATCGGTGATGATTATGTGGTGAAGTATGGTATCTACGCTTTTTAAAAAATGATAAAGATGTTAAGTCAATAAATATTTAAGAGAAAGTGTCTATAATAATTGATTTTATGTGGGCTGTGCCTATGAACATCTGGTAAAAGAATCAAGTTCCAATTCACATATACTTTGAAGATGCTTAATTGTGAAATAAATCATTTGAAATGAAATTATGGAAGTTTTCTAGAGGTCATTTAGTTGAATAATACATTCACCTGCAGAAAATGTGGAATTTTTTTTTCTTGCCTAAGTTAGAACACATTTCTACCATATCTGGGAACTTGATTGTTATGGAACCATAAGCTAAGTTTAGTGTAATGTTACGGTCACTGAAAATTAAGAGATGTTTCATGGTTCTTATGGAATGCTTGGCAACGTCCACTTTTAAGAAAAATCTTACATTAAAAATTTGAATTACTTGGCAGTCCCCTTTGGATTCTGTTGTGTCAAGTAAGAAAATATTGAGAATCATTTTTTTTTTAATTTGTAAGTTAAAAAGCTTCCAAAGTAGAATTGACAATGGCCAGGTCTCCACAGCCATTAAAATAATTAGGAGAAGTTAGGTATGGAAAGTAAAATATGTAGAAGAGCTTTTTGAATAAATATAATTACATATCAGGATTTGACACTCTTTTGACATTCCCAAGCTATGAAACTGCATGAATTGAGATCTAGTCATAGTCCTTCATTGTTATTATCAATTAATAATTTGTTGAAAAGGATATATGTTTATATATCCAAACATATATAATCTTGCTATTTTTGAAATACTGGTTATTGTTTGATGGGTTTAATGATTTAATATACCAATGTCTTAATCTTTAAATAAATTAAAATTCACCTATTATTTAAATGACATAGGTATGCATGTGTTTGTATGTATGTAGATACCCTGATGCATATTTTATTTGGTCTTTTATCCAAGTCAATAGCACAGAATTTAATTGAACTATAATAGGATCATAGTGTGTGCTATATCTTTTGTCCCACTGAACCCATCTCTAATCTGAAAGTTTGTGCCTGCACTAATGGGTTCACAGAATTCCTAAGTCTCAGAGAGGAGTATATTCAACAGCTGCTGAATACAGCCCAGTTGGTGCTCCACCATTATTATGTGGGGAAACACACTGTTTTTAATGGAAGTGATTTCTTTGAGAACTTGGTAAACCTTTCTTTTTCACTTACTAAATAATAATTTCCTAAAGGAGTCTAATGTTTGTATTCTATAAATACTTTAAAATAAAACCACAGCAATAAGACAAACCTAACATTAAATAGCAACTAACTATTCTTTTCACTTAAATCAAGCCAACTCAAAATATTAAAAAATGGCTAGTAAATGATGGTAGCTGCCGAATTCCTGAAATCTAAGCTATGATGAATACTTGGTAACTAGATGTGAACGTGGTTGGCAAGGGCTATATTTTGCCTAATCACATGCTATAGGATCAGGACTAGAAATAAAAGATGGATGGGAGAACCAACAAGTGCAAAGGTTTTTAAGGCTGTGGGAAAGAACCAGGCCTGATGATCAGCACAAGAGGAAACCACGAGGCTGCAGTGTTGTGAGTGATAGGACATGAAGTTAGAGAAGGGGAGAGCCCGATCCTAAAGACCCTTCTAGAGTGAAGTGAATAGCCTCAGTCTATTGACACTATTCATTTCTAAGTAAATATCAGAAAGAAAGAAAAGAACCCATGTGGCTTGATACATTTATTCACTTCAATTTTTGTTAATTTTACGTCTTTGAACAGAACCAGTATCTTATATTCCATGAAAATATGTCCTATTATTAATTTTTATACTAGAAGAGAATGTTCTAATTAGTAACAAACATGAGAATTTACAGATAGATCCCAATCTTTGAAGAGACAGTGCATTAATATACATGTTCTTTGCTCTTGGGAACACTTCATTTCTCCTCTGTTCCTCCCCATCTCCCACCAGCAGTAATTTTAGTTTGCTTTGGGGTTTTAAATTTTCATTGCTTTTTTGTTGGAGAGTATGTGGAGGTGGGGTGGATGAAAAGACATGGGAAAGTTATGAAACATGTAAGAGGTCATAAGAACAAAGAAAGGGTAAAAAGTTTAAAAATTATAATCTTTCATATCATCTTTTCTTGCATTTTTCTAAATTCTTGACATTAGCAATGTGTAGTAACTCAGAGCAACAATACTATGGCTTTCATTTTAATATAACATTTCAAAAACCAATTTCAACATAATGCTCTTTTATTCATTAAATGAATTCATAATCTAATTTCAAAATTGATTCTTGAGAAGTAGTGAAAACCCATATTAGTTTTCCTGTGACCAACCAGGCAGCCATAGTTAATACTGCTGTAGAGACTGTAACAAAATCTTTTGCAGGATCAAAAATAAAGTTGTTTTTTCCCCCTCAAACCGCAAGCAGAAACTCTATCATAAAGTTAATGCACTCTGCTACGGGTTAAAATGTAAGGTACTGATTCAGCATCTCCAGCTGTTGCTAAGGGAGGGAAAGCTTCCCCTTCTCCAAGTGACCATGTTCCCAAGTGGAGGTGAATAGAGGACAAGAGGGGGTGGAGAGGGGTAATGGAGACCCAGTTCTGTAGAGAGCCAGGACCTGTTGATGAGTTAGTGGGTGGTAATAACAGCGTTTTTCATGAGACAGATCCAACAGTGTTCATCCAACAGTGGGAATCATTATGTGCTCTGGTCTGGCTAAAAGAGCCATTCCTTTTTCTTTTTTTTAAAGGGGAGAAATAATTAGAAATCAACACAAACAGAAAATGTGATAGTTTAATGGTAATGAATCCGCATGGGTGTGAGTCCATAACTACTAACTTCACATTCTTAAGTGAAACAAACTTCAGTTTGTGCTAAAAAACAAACTCAGCTTTGTTATATTCTGAATAAACTTGGATCATCCAGCCACATAACATGCTAAAGTAGCATATCTGATGGCTGGAGCCTTAGCATAAGCAAACAGCAGGAGAAGCCTTGCGGTATTTTAACAGGCACAAGAAGATGTACAAATAGTTGGTATACCGTTTAAAAAAATCCAGCTTTATGTGCCACATCTGAAGTTCTGAGCAGAGAAAATAGTAGATTTTTCTCATAAAATTGCTAACAGAAGAGGAATACACATGCACCTTTGTGGGTCTGATGAATTTTTATGATATGTGCACAGCTCATTGCACTGCCACCTCGTTCAGAAATGAGCCCTGCACACTTCTCAGAGGAGCACAGGGACAGACTGGTGAGTCTCTGGCTCTGGACTCAGGCACAGTGTGTTTTGAATCCTAGTTTTGACATTTTTCTAGCAAAATTACCAACATTTATCTCTTCTTCCAGCTATGGGTATAAAAAAACTAAATTATTCAAACTCAGACACCATCAGTTAGTGAACATCCAACGATGAACACCTCCAATTATTTGTGTCAAGGTATTCACAGTCCGATTATTTATTTAGATAAAAGTTGCTTAGTCTCTTTGAAGAAAGGCTTTCCCATTTGCAACATGGGAGCATCTAGTTAATACAGAGGATTAATGAGAGGATCCAGGAAGAAAGATACCATAAGGCACCAGCATCCTAACAGGCCATGCATTAAAAATCAATAGGTAAAGGAAATTTTGTTTTAATCAAAAGGCACTAAATACATCTGTGTTATCTCCATCCATATTCAAGGCAGCTGGCAGATTTACCCAATAATAACTCTGAGAAACCACTAAGCAAGAAAGCTGGAAAGAAGGCAGGAGCTGATATTTCTTTGTACCATAGGAGATTTGATAACTTGGGGAGCCAGAAACTCATAGAGAGAAGCTATTTTCTAAGGACCACAGATACAAACGCTAATGGGAATCACTGGTGACCTCACACAACATTCTGGGTAAGAAGTCTTGGGGGCTTTGGCAACTCACTGAAAACAAACACCTACTTAAGCAGACTGAAAGATGTGCCATAAAAATGCTACTAGTATAGTACAGAGGACCAAAGGTCTGTGTTGTGGCTATAAAATTTCACTGCATGGAAGAAGGGCCTGGAGTACTTGTTCAAAATGCATATACAGATGATCCACTCCCAAGGATTTTGATTTGGGAATGGAGATGGTAGACTTAGCTGCACTTATAAGGATGAATTTGATGCAGGTGACACTTTCAGCATCATATCATTACCATCTTCATAAATAATTGATTGCTGAAAGCAATCCTCTAGGGACTGATTATACGGAGAAACAAAACATTGTTTCTGACTCAAGAAGTCTACAATGGAGTTTGTAAAATAATCTTTTGAAATTCCAAAGACCATAAATATATAGATAAATTTAATAAATTTAATACAACAGATTTTTTTTAAAGTAGGAGCAATTATCGATGGTCATATGAAACTACAGAGAGCAATTAGGAATAGTTTATGGAATTTTAAGGGAAAAGAGGAACTTAAATGAAAAGGGCAAAAGAGGCAAAGTGTTATGAACAAAATTATTTAGATAGGAATGCATAAGGAATATTTGGGAAGATGGAGAATATAATCATAGAACTTAAAAGTATCTTCAAGCTCTTTCTTATCCCTATCAACTTTTAGATTTGAACCCCTCAATTAGTGCTCAGATGGTACAATGATAAACCTTTGGAGGGATCTAGTTCAAACTGATTCTCAGAATCATCTACTTGATTGTGTCTGTTAACACAAGAGTCCTGGTATTTGGGGGATACCCATATAATTATAACAACATTTAATTTTAAAAATTCCCTTTATATAGACATTCAACCTCTTAGGAAGTTCTAGTTCCACAGAGAATACTTCTTCCTTAGGGCAGCTGGTCTGACAATGTTGGGTGCTCTTGCCTCTACATCTCCTTCTCCCCATGAGGAGCTCCATGGGAAATGAAATGGGACAGGCCCTTAAGAATCTGCCAGTTCAGCTTGCCAGCCAGTAAGATGCTCATCTATAATGAAGAGTTCCCCTAATCTTCATGCCTTTATAGTCAAATCTAAAGAAATTAAACTAACAGTAGACACTTCAGTAGAACTATATGGAGATTGTGGCAGTGCAGCAAAGACCATGAACTTTTATAGAAAAACAAAACAAATATCCCCTTACCAGGACATGTAGGGAGGTCTGCCACCTACTAGTCTTTGATACTAACTACACAAATGACATAATATCTTGGGGCTTTAACTATAAAATTACCACAGTAAAAGTTGTTCTATTCATTTCAAAAAGGTGTTGAAAAAATTGAATAAGAAAATAATGAGAAAGTGTCCATATACTGCACAAAACTATATTGATATAAACTATATTGATTATTATTAATGATAATCATAATGATAATTTATGTAACTACTTAGGCCAGATCTGAAGCTCCCTCATTCCCACGAATAGAATAAGGAGAGAAAACTGATAATGGTATTTGATGAGAGCAAAACAACTGGCTTGGTTTTTAAAATGGCACCCTTTCATGAGTCAGATTATTAGGACAACAGGTTATTGGAACTTTTTAAGGCTTGACAACTCTGACAGTAAGGAAATAGATTGTGAAATAAATCTTCAGTCAATGAACAGATAATTTTCTTTGAAAAAACCATTAATTAAACAGATATGAAATTGGATTGCCAGAAAATCCACAGAATACTTCTTAGGAATGTCAGTTTTTGGAACCATATGCTATGTGGCCTTTCATGCTACGCAGTAGCCACAGAAGTCTTTTTTTACTCTTGAATCTGCTGCAATGTGATCAACCAAGTTCCTTACCTCTTTGGCCTCTCTTTTTCTGTTCAGTAACATGAGGGGCTAAGGCTGCATACATCATTTCCCAAACCCCTCCTAGCTATTAAAACGTATTGAACATATTAAATAAGTGGTGCTTTTTATAGTGTATTCTGTAATATTTCTGTCTCAGAAAATGGCACCATCTAGTTGTTAAAGCCAAAAAATCTGAAATTCCTCTTCATCTTCATCTCCAATTAACCTTTCTCATGGATTTTACCTCCTTACTAAATAGAGTTCATATTTCTATTTCTACTGCTACCATTTTAACAATTAGCAACCAGATGGACATTTTAGGAACAAATGATGATTGTATTGAGCTTCTGTTTTAAAAACAGTTTAAAAGCTCATTGCTTTTCCCAAATAACCACTCTGTCAATTAGCATGGTTTACTCCCTCTCTCATCCTCACTTGTTGTCCAATGAGGTAATAGTTCCTTTCTTGCTGCAGAGAGATATCTCTCCCTCACGTAAACATCTTCTAGGCATTCCCTTTCGACTGAGTGAAAATCAGTGTCACAGGGAAGGCTGTGCATTTGGTCAGAAGATCTCAGCATACATTTCAGGTCTACCATTTCTATCCATATGTATATTGATATGTTCCTTAACACTTTTGAGCCAGTTTCTTCACATATAAAATGGTTAACAATATGTCATAGTAAGCGTTGTGAGGGTTACTCGAAATAACACTTACAAAAACTTCTAACAGTTGCCTTTCTTTACTAAAAAAACTCTTCACAAATTAGTGATGACATACAAAAAAAAATTGAATTAACTTATTTTCAAGACTTTGGATTTTGGCCACCGACATCTTCTAAGTTATCAACTAATGTTAGAAAAGGTCATCAACAGACTTACAAAAGAAATCCAAATAACTTGTTGACATGTGTTTGCCAAACTGGTACTTTAAGTAGATTGGATTGTACTTTCTATCTAGTGGTCAAGGGTTACCATAAAAGGTTTGAGAAATGCTGCAGAGAGATGAACAAAAATGCACTATTTTTAAACATACAATATTTTAGTGTTTGTTTGGTAAAAGTAATTCCAGTTAATGAACTAGTGTGAAAGTTCAGCTATAGAAATTAATCAATGTGCCAAAAATGGAAATTCGCTCAGCCAAACTATGCCACTCCATTATAAGCTTTACCTAACAATGCCAACTACGTTTACAGTACGCATAGCATACTTCCTATGATTGTCACAAACGTCATGTTAAGTGATGACTCCTATTCATTGGTCATAAATCTTTAGACAAGAAAATACTGGGAGGCCTAATAAATTTCAGTGTTTTCTGTTGATCTTCCGTCCATCTTCCAGCTTCCTCCCCACAATGCTCTCTAGTATCCTTGTTTTCCAGAGAAAAAAATGTGGGTATGAATTAGGTTCATTGTAAATTATTTAATGAATTTCCAATTCTATTTAAACAAATGCAGCAGAGAAGTATTAACAGCTTAGAAATGGTATCTAAGTGTTCTAATTTATCTTTAGTCAAATATTACTTTTTAATTATGGCATCATATTTTCCTATTTTAGCTACTGTACAGAATCACATGGGCAGATTCCAGGTTTGTTTTGCTCACTTTTGTACTCCCATAACATAGCTGTTTAATGAATTAACAAATTTATGGTGTTTTAGGTCTAAGTTTAATTGCAATTTTTTTTCTATATTCTTTCCCCAACAAGATTTCTTTTTTCACTTGTTAGCTTTTTAAATATTGTTTAAAAATTCTGAGAAAATACAAAAGGAAACTTACATGTTTAAATTCAAGCTCTAACTCCACATTCTTGAAGTTTTGACAGACAACTTAGGGTAGAGCATGGTAGAAGAAGGAAAAGGGAAAGCCTGTTGATCCTTGTGGTGAAGGGACCTCAAAGTCACTTTCATGCCGTCAGAGAAATTAAAGAGTGGGTCTGCCACTTGATAGAGGATGAACTGAATCACAGACTAAATGATTTGCTAAACCCACAGCAGGGTATAAACTAGAAATCAATCTCCCTGGCTTGTAATGTGTGATTCCTCTCACAATAGTCTGAGCCAAAGAAGGTAGTTCAAAATATGTGAGTCTTCTGCAATGAAGTTTATGAAGTTTCCATTATGTCCTAAAGGTCCCTCTTTAGCATTTTCTTTGTTGAATCATAACATATACAGGATGCAAGTGGGAATCAATTGGAAACTCAGTAGTGAATGATCATCATTATATCTGAGGCAAAATAAGAAGTAAAGTCCCCCTGTAGATATTTCAATGTTACTGAGATAGCATCTTCTTTTTTTTTTTTTTTCCCTAGAATGCCTTCTCACCGGGAAAAAATAAATCTTAATGAAAAGTTTAAAAAGGAAAACTTACTTCACAAAAAAGGAAAAACCATAGATACCAATGAGGAATCTTAGACTGTGATTTGTCAACAGATAAGTTGTATTAAAATTCATAGCTTTTGCCTCATGCTATGGCACATGCCTGCAATCCCAGTGACACCAGAGGCTAAAGCAAGAAGATCACAAATTTGAAGCCAGTCACAGCAACTTAGATAAGTTCCCCTGACACCCTGAAAAAGGACTGGGATGTAGCTTAGTGGTAAAGCACCCCTGATTTCAATCCCAACTACCAATAAATAAATAAATACATAAATTCATAACTGTTTATATTTTAGTGTAGACTTAAATCATCAAGGGAAGGAGAAAATAACTTGTCAAAAGGATGTATACCTTTTATAGTCAGGTATCCCAGGAATCATTAGTATTGTAAAATTAATATGAAGTAGTTCGTGAATTTTCCAATGCTTTAATTTACTTTGCTGTTTTCCCGTAGTACAGTTGGCTCTTTATGTCCATGGGTTCCACATCCATGGCTTCAACAGAAGATTGGAAACAGATAAGTTTTTAAATTGTGCTTGTACTAAACTTGTTTTTCCTTTGTCATTTTCTTTAAAACTATAGCATGACTATTTGTATGACATTTACATAGTGTTAGGTATAAGTAATCTAGAGGTGATTTAGTATACAGTTGGATGCGTGGGGGTTATATGGAAGGATCTGAGCATTTGAGGGTTGTGTCATCTGAGATGGAACCTGGAACCAATCCCCTGTGGATACTGAGCAATGAGTATATACAATAAAAACTTGAAAATGCTGTGTAAATGGGAAACATAGAAAGGGAACATTGGTAAGCTTTTACCCCTCAAGGCCTAGGATGCCACACTGTTTTAACAAATGATATTTATATCAACATTAGAGTGCAATCATTATGCCTTTTAATAGTTCTTAATACTATATAAAGGGGAACTTAGATCAGATCAGATCTCAGATATGTGACTTCTCTTCGGTGATCATATGGAGAAATAGTTAAGAACTGTGTTTGAACTTGCAGGATGATAAGATTTGTCATTGACCCCCATCCTCTTTTAAACCATTAAAACATCAGTGATGTTTTCCTATTTTAAATATAAATGAACTAATTTTATCTACATTCTGTACACTTAGATATCATCTAAAATTCATATTTTGACATTCAAATTATGTAAGTCCATTCTAATTTCTCTCCATTTTTTTGCCTTTAATCTTTTCTCCAGTGTAAAGTATCAGAATCTATGCATCAGAGAGCATGAGGTCTGCTGTTGCAAACATTAATAAGATCTATCATTTAGGAACACTTACTTCTACTTTGTTTAATCTCTAATGGAAAGGGTTTCTGTAAATATTTATACCAGAACAGTTGTAAGAATGAATCCTGCAAACGTGCGGGCCTACTCTCAGAAGTAGAGGACTGGTGTGTGTGTGTGGTGTAGGGGAGTGGATTCCTGGTCATATAATTTTTAGCAGCCCTAGAATTTCAGAGAACTGCCTGCTAGAATATAAAGGATTTGTATTAACAAAAAGGTACTTCAGTATGCAGCGCAACTCAAGTAAAGTATTTGAACAGCCACTTTAGTTTATTGCTCTTGTAAAAATGACTTTCTATTTGCTTCAGGTTTAAAGAAAAGGGATTATGCAGGTTTTAGAGACTCAGTGAATAAATTATCTACAAGAAAAGAAACTTGTACAAAAAGTGTGAAGAAACATCAAACTTATTCTGTGCGATGGCTCTCAAAGTGTTTAATACATAGAAATGACTTGTTCCTTCCCTAAGTGCTAAGTGGAGTCAGCATACAAGAGTTGTACACTGGGGAGAGAACTGAAATCTGCCAAGATAAATGCTAAGATAAATGCAGCAGTGTTTTATAAATTAACTCAGCTGTCTCTGTGTTTATTTTTTCCTTGGATTCTAAAATTAAAACTGTCCAACTCATCTTAGCAGTAGTTGAGAATTTAGGGAGTGCATGAGGAAGTGAGTTTGGGCTAGGAAGGATGAAGAAAATTCCCTGCACTGGAAACTCTTGGCAATTTTCATTTGAAACATGCTCTTATCTCATGAACTATAGTGCTTCTGCCCAACAGTCTATGAATTAAGAAGTTTGGCAAAAACTATTACATGAAGGTTTCTGGGATTGTAAACACTCCATTTATAGCATGAGTAATATATTAAATTCAGACACACACAGTTTTAAATGAATTCTTGGAATGTCTGTGGGGTGTCCACGTGGATGCTGAAGATGGTAATGGTGGCCTGAGAAAGTTTGGAGCTCCTCTTACTGGAATTCTCCCTTTCTTTATTATAAATTAGACTGACATATGGGCACATGATGCCCACAGGTCTGAAAACACACATGAATCGGGGTGTAATGACAAATGCTAGCAATTGTACTAGGGGTAAGTATGCATCTATATGATCCTGCAAACCTAACTGGCCTTCCAGGAAATCCCACTGATCTCTTTTAAAAGCTTGGATCACCATCAAGCTCTGGATACAATTGAGATGTTGTTTTTTCTATGTGAAAAGGCCACTTTAAGTTGTGTTCAGTCTTTGCAGAATTACTAAAAGTTATCATTTTGAGGATGGCATGAAATTGTGAATGCAGGTCAAAGGACCTTAGGATACAATCTTTGGGTCTTCTTTCTTCTTAACAAATAAGTAATGAGAGTCCTTTTAGATTCTGAATCAAAAACATTACCTTAATTTGAGAAGCAAAACTATATTCTGTAAGAAATATTCAGTTGGTTAATACGTGCTCAATTAGTTTGTAGCCACGCTTCTTCTGTGTTTAATGGCAGAAACTATATAGCATCAAAAGATAAGGGTGCAAGTAAGCAGGTCAAAACAGGCTAAATCGAAAAAATTTTTTTGGTTCTTGCATACTTAGGTGATGATGATGATGATGATTTGTACTAAGGATTGAAACCAGGAGTGCTTTGCCACTGCATTACATCCCCAGTAATACCCCTCCCCTTTTTTCGTACCAGGAGTACTTAACTACTGAGTCACATCCCCAGCTCTTTATGTTTTTTTAGAGACAGGGTCGTGCTAAGTTGCTTAAGACCTCATTAAGTTGCTGAGGCTGGCTTTGAGCTTGCAATCCTCCTGCGTCAGCCTCCCAAGCCACTGGGATCACAGGTTTGCACCATCATGCACAGCTAGCCCCAGTCCTTTTCATTTTTTCTTTTGAGAAAGATTTTCACTAAATTGCTGAGGGTCTTGCTAAGTTGCTGAGGGTAGCCCCACACTTGCAATCCTCCTGCCCCAGCCTCCTGAGTTGCTGGGATTCCTGGCATGTGCCACGGCTTTAGTCTTATATTATTTCATTGTCAAACTCAAAACTGAAGAAAATCAAATGTGTTATTCTTCCTTATTGGTCATAAAGATAAACAAATCACTATAACTATTAGGTTTATGCACAATGCATGAGGTCAGGGTTTATTTACCACATGATACATGAATATTGCTAGTTGCCAGAAAAAGCTGGCCAGGAAAAGATTTTGACTTCCTCTCTGTTTTAGTCAGCTTTTTCATCGCTGTGACCAAAAGACCTGATGTGAAAAATGTAGAGGAGGGAGAGTTCATTTGGGGCTCAGGGTTTCAGACATTCTTAATCCACAGATGACTGACTGTTGCTCTGGGCCCAAGATGAAACAGAACGTCATGGCAGAAGCACATGGTGGAAAAAATTAGCTCAGGACATGGAAAACAGGAAGCAGGGAGAGCTCCTCTCACCAGGAACAAAATATAGACCCCAAAGGCATGCCCCCAGTGACCTATGTCCTCCAGCCACACCCTACCTGCCTACAGTTACTGCCCAGGCAATCCTTATCTGGGGATCAATTCACTGATTAGGTTAAGGCTCTCGTAACTCAATCATTTCACTTCTAAACTTTCTCACATTGCCTCACACTTGAGATTTTTGGGGGATACCTCATATCTAAACCCTAATGCTCTATAAATTTAAATTAAGCACCATTATTCATCCACATGTCTATAAATAGAACTATGAGTCTAAGCTCAAGGTAATATGACAATATACAGAAGTCTTTCTGAATAATAAGGAATTTGAAACTTGAAGGATATTGACTAGCAAGAGCTTTGTGTCTTTGTTCAAATGAAGATCTATCAAATGAGGTCATTACACATAGACACGTGTGCTTCTTGAACATATTCCTATGAAAAGAGTAAATTGTCTTCCAATTTGTCATATAAGAAAAGTTTAAAATGATTATTCCTCTTATTTATTGATAATTTCTACTTAGCCACTTCCAGGGCCATGTTTCGAAAAGGTATCATTTAAAGTACAAGTGAATTTAGATTTTTTTTTTAATTTTTAAAAATGTTTGATTGCAAATTCACTCTTGGCCTTAGTTCTGGGGACTCTAGAGCTCTTGTCTGGGTGTAAGTGCACTGCCATCTTCTTACTGTCAATAATTATTACATCTAAATTGACCTGAGGATGTTTACAAGGATTCAGTCCCTTCCCTTTCTCTCCTAGTAAGGTAATTCTTTGGGGAAGACTGAGACTACATTCCTGAGGTTCTTTCTATCTGTTCAGGAAGGGAGGAGGATGTGTGAAGATGACAGAAGTTCTCATTGTGGGCTTTGCAGTCTTGCAGGCAGGCAGGTGGTTTATGAGAGAATGGCGACATGAACTCTGCACGTACTAATGGCAGGTTTCCATCTTTTGCATGCTTGGGGTGAATGACCTATTGAGAAAAAAAATAGGTGAAAGGCATTGTTTTCTGGTGGATTTCCTGCTCTCTGTAACTCATGATTTCTCCCAATCATTAGGGACAAGTAACGAGGTCTAACCACGGAGCAATGGCTCAAGCACGCTATGATGACCCTCCTCCCAAGGAGCCTGGCTTTGCTCATTCTAATTACTTTTGGCAATTGTGGTTATTGGGATTTGGCCTAGTGACTCACTAGAACCCAAATTTTCCCAAAGAGCCCCTTTAACAAGCAGAATTAAATCTGACAGGAAGCCCAGACTTCCACCTCAGTTTTTCATGGAGCTTTCCCCGATTTATGGCAAGGTTTGAAAATTTTTCATGGACGAATAAAGAATAATAAACAAGATTTAATGAAGATAACGACTCAAAGAAGAGCACATTAGGAGTGAAATAAAAAACAGTAGGTTTTTTACTACCACAAAGTTTTCCCCATTAAGTTAGAGTTAAAAACTCTGCTATTTATAGCAGTTTTACTGATCACCAGTAGTCAATCTAAAGTTAGGAATTGTAGAAACCATAAAAAAGAAAAGGATGTTTATTTCTTGTTTGGCAGATGTCTAACCAGTAGGAGTCTCCTAACAACAAGGAGGATACTGGGGCACATTCCCAATCAAATGGTAAGACATAAACAAAGGAACAAAAACCAGTTGTTTATTTTGAAGTAGCTTTGAAAAAAAGGTTGAGTATGCTTGTATGGCTGGTACCCCATTGCCTTTTTTGCTCCCTCACCCACCACTGCAGAGCCCAGAAGCAAGCACACTCACCCATGAGTCAGTGCTCTCATTCCTCAAAGCCAGTACCAACTAAATGTACTGTCATGTCACTGCCTACACTTTACTTCTAGACTCTGTGAGACAATTCTCTGTAAGACAGTCCTGTTTGCACAAGTCAGTGCCCCAACTTTATCAATATTCTGATTAAAAATAGAGTACTATTAGATTGCTTTATATTTTCAACTAGTGTTTGCTCAAATGAGATATAGTTCATCTCTTATCACACTCCACACAAGTTTATGTTGCCTGTCAAACCCTCATAAAACTGGTATTGTTTTCAACAGTTGCTCAGCTGCAATAGTTGTTCTTGAATTAAGGGTCTGATGATATTTCCCAGTCTCAGCTCTGCATTAGTATCATCAGAACTACTTTTAAAAATAAGGATATCCAAGTCCCATCTCCAGGGATTGATTTATTTCATCTCTGGTGGGGTACGGGTACTAGTTTGATTTTTAAAAGATCTCCAGGTGATTCTAATGTGGACTCAGCATTGAGAATTTACTGTACCAAAACCCATAAAGAAAAAATTCAGAATGGAGGTTACTATTAATGCTGCTCATGGTTAAAGGAATAATAATAACAGATTTTATAAAGCATCATAAACATAACATTTCTGGATAACAAAATGTAGGCAGTGAAAAATCTATTGTGGTTGTAAATTACATGGAAAGATTTTGATATTTAACTACAAAATTATAGACTTTGCCCACATCCTCATGCCTAAGTTAATCTCTTGGATATGTACATCAGACTTGGGAAGAAAAATTTCAGAATATTTCAAATAAACCGTGCAATCCTATTGCTTCTTATGAAAAAGATCAGCAACTTTTTAATTCTTAAAAACAATACAGGGCAGGTTTAAAGAAAGAAAGAATAAAGATTAGAGAAAATAAAGAGGTGTAGGGGACAAGACTTGAATACCAGAAGCCACCTACACAATTAATGTTTGAAAAAGTTTTGTGGTTTGTCTCCTGTGGAGTAAGAGAGAATGACCAAAGAATCTTAGAGGGTAAGAGAAAGGAAAAGTAAGGTGGGGTTTGAGAAAAGGCCCTGTGATTGCCCCAGGAGTTGAGCTGGCAAGGGCAGATGTGGGCTTTGGGGCCAGACTAGACTAGAATCCAGGTTCTCACATCTTTATTGCCTGGTGGACTATGGTGAGACCACTGAAACATTCTTCCAGGGTATGTATGAGGACTAAATGAGATCATTTCTTCAAAGACAACACCTAAAGGGTTTGCTACTCTTAGGCAATTAAAACATGGAAGATATTTAAGTAAAAATTGTTATCACAATACTTTTTAAAAGTATAAACATATATCAAGATGAAACATACAGGAATATAATAGTAATTCTGGGAGCTATGATGCTATAGTTTACCATGAAATATTTAATATGCTTTGACATATTAGTTTATCTCTTATTGACAAAATATGACTTATAACCCCTCTGATTATAAGCCAGCTGTCAAGATGATTGTGTTTATACCTTTGACGTCCCTTTGTATGACAGAGAACAGAATAGTGAGAAACTACTGCTTTTTCTTACCGACTTGAGCATATGTTAAGAAAACAGTGTTCTAAAATAAGTAGTTCACAAATTGTTATTTTACATTGTGTGGTGGTGGTTTGTATTATGTGGTTATAAAATGGGGGTTGCTTTACCACTTACTCTCAGGAATGTGCTTTGTATTGGGGTATAATTATAAATATGCTTACCAGCTAGTTTTCTGGGGACAATTTTTGGGAGTGAATATAGCTCATTGGATTATTATGTATACATTTTGGAAAGATAACTAAATCTAATCCATGACCATGCCAAGTGCTCAGAAGGCAACTAGGAGAACAGACTTCTTACTACACAGAAGGCCAGAAATGAAGCAAAGGAAAAAAGAAGCCTGGGGCTGGTTATTACTAAGGCTGGACAATTCCTCAGTGGGGATGTTGCACTGTAGAGGGAATAGATTCCTGCAAGTTTTATCGCATTCTTAGATTCTCTGTTTTAAAACAGCATACTTTGGAGAGAAATCTGCTTGAAAACAGAATGCTACTGTTATAAATAGATACTAGGTCCAAATGGAATGGTTCAAAAAATCATTTTTATACCCTACAGGAACTTATCTTTTATTACCATAAAGTTTTCCAAGACTCCTTATGCTCTGTGGCAAAGTAACATAGTCCCTCAGGTAATGGGGCTTCCAAGTATAATCTTCAACTTCAAGATCTGGCAACTGACAACTGCAGCTCATGATGCCAGTGACCATTCTCTTATGTAATACAGAGAGTACTATGAAAATGAGGAACCACAGTTAAGAATGTGTTAAACCATTTAAAGTGGACAATGTGCTTTAATGTAATTAATCTTAATTTAAACGACCACAAAGAATGAGTCTCAATGTCAGCAATGCAAACCTTTTGATAACAATGGAGAAGGTATCATGAGATCTTATCTCACATGTCCAGCTATCCCCATTAAAGTGAGGGACTCTAAAGCTCATGACTTCAGCCCTTGATACTTGCTGAAACTGGTTCGAACTCCCTAAATGTCTTATAAGCCCCTCAAAATAAAGAGAGTTCAAAAGAAAAATAAGTTTCCCATCAAATCTGCTTCTCCTACTTGCCCATGTTTGTGTTTGTCTATCATCTTCCCACTAACCAACATTTGAGTCCTTATACTCCAAGGTTAAGTGCCAAATATGACTTTCCTTCTTTTTCCCTTTCACATCCAATTAGTTGCCAAAACTACAGATTTAATCAAAATAAATTATCTGCTACATGTATTCTCATCCTCAATCATTCACTCTCTGCATAGGATTTTTTGCCTATTGGAATTAGTTCTCCCTTGTGAGCACAGGTCACCTTTGAAAGCCTGCCATGGTAGAGGAGCTCTGAAGTGCTGCTCTGCTTGGCATTCAAATCAGCTCCCTATGATTCTAAGCCCAAGCCTGAGTCTACAGAGCAGCCATAGACTGCTGACTGATGCTTCAACTCTGGTTTTCAGACACTAGACACTGATAGATGGGACATATCATAATTAACTCATTCTTCAGTTTAAAAAGATGCTCATTTGTTAATATTTATGTGATAAATCTTATGGGATAAATTTACTTATAATAAATTATTGCTTATATTTACAGTTTTAGTTGCTTAATTTAGTTGAACAGAACAAATAAGCTTAGAAGGACTATTTAGCTAACTAATCATGACTTATATTCTCATCCCATAAGATTCAAAGTTAAGAAGACTAATGGATGACATAGATCTAAATTTTTTTAAAAATCAACTTCCTCATTTTTCCATGGGAGAAATGTCACCTGGGGTAGTAAAGGGACTTGCCTGGGTTATCCAATATTGGTAACAGAGCGGGGTCCAGAACCCAGGTTTCAGCTTTTCAGTTTCCTGTTCCACACTTACACTGGGGATTCTCCTCAGGTCTCAGTCTTTATGAACTTATGATACTTGCCACTCAAGAAATCATTTGATTCAGATTGAACACTAATAAGGCAGTGCTTGGAGAATAGAAAAACTTTTCCATGAAATATACAGATAGTTACAGGCTATTAAATCTATTTAATTCTTTAGTACCACTGAATTTTTCTTTAAAAAATTCCAAAAGAATTTTAGTGACAACAGATGGTAACTAGGTCCCTATGCAAGATTACAAAGGTAGAAATGCTCTTATCAGATAAAAGGCACCTGCAACTATATTTTTAAAAATGAAATTTTAAACCACTCAAAACTGTTAATGTGTGAAAATACTACAGGCATTTTGCTTAAAAGATACATGTTGTTGAACCTTTGGGAGTAGAGATTGAGATTTCTTAGCATTCAATGACACCTATTCTCAGCACTCCCACAATCCTTGACAATAGAACATTCCATTATTTTTAGTATTGCTTGGGTGACAACTTTTATCAGAATGCTAGTAATATTCCTGAATGGAAAGATCTAAAGGGATAAATTAAATAAACAGAAAAATATAGGTAGCACCTTTCACAAATGTATATTATGTACTTCCTGTATTTTATTAAGGTTTATTTATTTATTTGATGGTATTGGGGATTGAAGAGCTTTGTGCATGCCAGGCAATTGCTCTATCACTGAGCTATATACCCAGTCCTTTATTAAAAAATAATAGCAAATCATTTCAAATTTACTGAGTCCTCCAACAGATGGTAAATTTTAAGATAATCCAATCATGTTAATTCTGGAGAAAAATTCACAACAAAGAATCTACATTTTCCCTCAATATCTAAAGCAAGACCCAAAAGCTATATGATTTATGACATAACATTTTTTTTCAAATTATCATTTTTAAAAGAATGCCACTAAGTCAAACGTACAATTTCAACACTGTCTTGCCTGATCCTTACCATGCTCTGAATGATGTTTTCCTAATGGTAACCAAAGTTGATTCTTGCACTTCATGAAATATAATATCCACTATCCTGGCATTTCAAGAATTCACTGCTTGGAAATTTGGGGGGTGGGGATGGGATGTGTGAATAAATAGTGTGAAATTGAGAAGAGAAAGGCCATTGCAATGTCTAAAATGAAACTTCTGGATAGAGGTAAAAGGGAAATAGATTATTTAGTAAATCATTACATTTGTAGTAGTTTTATTTTTTCATAGTTCATTCTGACAATTGCAGAGTAGTCTTTCCATTTTAACTCCACACATTAAAAACTCTATATTACCTAGAATTTGAAAGAACCATTGCATCTAAAAGAGATTAGACATTTAACTAGAAAATATTTTAGATATTTAGTAGCAATCTGGGGAATTCTGTCTGGATTCAAATAATCTAAAATGATCAAATGACTAATAAACTCGTTTTGTAGTAGTATAGCGAAGGTTTTCCCATAATAACTTGAAAATCAAATTTTACTACATGTCGTAATTTCTATTCATTGCTTTCTGGGGACCTAATTTGTAGAATACTGAATACCAGAGAAATCTTTAATGGAGAAATGATTTAGCAAAGCTTATCTACTTATAACTTGAAATAGTGTTCATATTTCTTGCTTAAAGGAATATTGATATAATCACAGTACATCATTTTTACATCCATTTTTATATTCCCAATTACTTCGACGAACTTGGGGCTAAAATGACAGCACTGCAAAATTACTGTATCTAATATGCTTAATAAAAATCCTACTGAAGTAATATACAAAGAATTAAAATAGTAGAACAACAGGATATTTTAGTAAACAAGCTTCAAAATGTAATGATGATTAAATTAGTTTCACAAAGATAAATGATTTTTGCCTGTCTTTAGATGTTGTCACTATTGCTTATGAATTTGAATTTGTCTTTGATTTAAATGGATGCCATATGATATGTCACAGAATATACTCTCTCCAGAAAATTTTGTTTATGTCTCTGTCTGTAACTGTTTTTCCTCAAAAATAAGGTAGACTGGTATTTTTCTCAAAAACAATGTAGATAGGTGGAAAAAGAATTTTGGTAGTCAATATTCAAATCAAACTTTCACTCAATATTAATATTATAAAATGTATAGTAGAATAATTTTGTTTTATCAGATACCGTGTTATTTCCCAAGATTAGCAATATTATCACTAAACACTTATCAGAATCTCAAAAAATGACTCAACATCTGAAAGAACGTCATTAGCAATGACCAGCATATTCCAGTAAGTCCACTTTTTATTTTATAACTATTAATATTATTTTGTTGGTGTTCTTGCTCATTTTTTCAGTCGTCTTTATGAAAAACATTAAAAGTTTTATAGACAATGGGGTGTATTGTAATTATGTACACAATGGTTTTTCAAAAATTGCATTTATCTGGAATCTGAACAATTAAAACCCAATTAATAGATGGTAGCAAATAAAATGAATACTAACTGGTATCTAATGTTTCTAATAATAGCCTTCTGGACCAGTAATATCCCACAATGTCTTCTGGATAATCAAATTATTATATTATATTTATCAAATTTCACTATCACTTTAGATATTTAATTCTTGGACAATGGTCACCATTGTATAATACATATAAATACCAATTCAAAAACTTCCAGTCAAGCAGAACAGCCTATTCTCAAACATATTGGGAAATGATCATCTGGAAATGATCAAACATGTTACTTATTCCTGATATCTTCTCCACAACATGAATCAGCAGATAGTATAAATATATGAATAACTGAGACTCATGACAGAAAACTGTTCTACTTACTGACTACATGGCTTTGTGGAGGTTGCTGTTTCTGAGGCACTTTCTCTGTAAAATAGGAAAACCAATATCTGCCTCTACACAAGTATATCATACAAATTAAAATGTGGTATAACAGTAAGGGATTACAATTATTAATACTGGGGAAAATATAATTTATTTATTTTATTATTTTTTTAGCACACAACCTGGAATTTCAAAGTTGGCACTACCAAGCTGCAAAGGCTGAACTTGAAATGAGTCAATAGTTGAGTTCAAGGTTCTTGATTGAGCATCCTGTACTTAAAGCTAAGACTTACCTCTAAAAACAATGCTAGAAGGGGAGTTTTGAATAGGAATTGCATTTAATTTTCGTCTTGAATACATTCCAATTTTGTTATCTCTAGGAACTGTACATTGATCAAAATAGATAAATGTTATTGTGTATTTATTCACCATAATTAAATAGATATTTTCGAGGTACAAGACTCCTGTTTTAAACCTGTTTATTTTACAAGAGGAAACACTATTTGAAATAACTAGGGTCACTAGTCTGTAACGAAGTAGGGATAACTAAGTTATTTAAGTGAAACAGAAGAACGCTGACAAGGCTCCTACTTCTAAGGATAACCCATAGTCATTTTTCTTTAGACAGGACAGCGTTTAACACTGAACATGAATATCTCTGCTTCCAAGAACTCTGCTATCCCAACACTGAAGAAACCATCTAAAAACAAACAAACTTTTTACACCTTTTTCTACCTCTATTTTTAGTAATGGATTTAAGCCATTCCTTAACTAGGAAGTTAAGGAAACTGAAACTATTTATATGCAAGCCAGAAAAGGATTCTCTTAAATATTCACTTTAGTATTTTAGTCCTGTTGAAGAAAAATAGGAACGTTGGCATCTTTAGAAAATAGGTTTGACAACACCTTGGTTTTCATTTAAAAAACTTTTTCCTGGTTCTTATTAAATTTTTTATTCCTTATTTCCCCCCAGAGATTTCCAAGGAATTGACCCACATGAGTCTGTGAATATGCAATTTGATGTTCGAGTTTCTGGGCATTCAACAAGGATCTTTCTATTCTCCACTCCTTCCCTATTCTCCAGAGTTAACGCTGCACCTGCCAAAATTCTTGTCTGTCTTCTCAGAGGACGCAAGGGGTCGCCCCTCTCCCAGTATTGCACCAGCAAACCAAGCCGCAAACGCAGACTTAAGTGCGAAGGCGCAAGGAGCATCGCCTGCAGGAGCTCTCTCCCAGACCTACTCCCAAAGAATCATTGAAATTTCAATCCAGACCCACCCATTCCTTCTTTCATTCCGACAACACAGCCAGAGGGAGCTTTGACTCGGCCTTGAGAAGATTAAGGCGATCAAAAACCAGTTCGCCTTCGGACTCCAGGATTCTTCTCCTAGTCCAAGCATTCTCCCGCTGCGCCTCGACATTCCTACCCCACAGCGGTACTCGCTAGGGAAGATGGGGACAAATGGACAACAAACTTTCCATTCAGGTTTCTTCCTCCAGAAACAAGGGCTCCAAAACAGCAAATGGAGACGTCAGTGACACTGACAGGACCCCTGCCCCACCCGGGCAAGTGTGTAGCTCCCGATTCTGGGGCAGGGAGTCCCCCGGTGGGTGAAGGAGGGAATAGGCTGTGAGCACCCAATGGGCACTGCTTGGAAGAGCAGATGAAAAGCAAAAGGCTGAGCTTCAGCCCAGCCTCGGTTTCCCCACTAACCCTACAGCTAGCTCAATTCCCCTCGACCGAGCCAGTGAGGAGACCATCCAAAAAGGGAGGGCACCGCTCAATCCCGAGCCGCTCCTTCCGTGAGGAGGCTGCACAGCCTGAGCAAAAAGAGTGGGTGGGAGAGTTACAAGAATACAAACCACGCAGAGGCCAAGAATAATAAATTGGATGCCTTGACATGTTTAGTTTAGACTCTCCTGCACCCTGCTTCGAGATTCTTGAGGTGTTGAAGCCAGGCCGGAGCCCCTGGCGTTAGGGCCCAACCACGTTTTTTAAAGGCAATTTTCAGGTGAATCAAACCTTGTCTGGCCGAGGCTAGTGGTACAAAGGGAGCTTTCAGGGGACCCTCATGCCCATGGGCAGGGCAGAGACAAACAGCGGCCGAGAAGTGATTACTGAATTTCCATCTCACACAAGCGGGTGTTGTGCCCTCCGCGCTGCCCCTGCGTCTGCCCCGAGGAGCTTCACCCGCCGGACGCAGGGGAGGAATCCGCCCCGGGGACCAAGCAGGGCACTGATCTTGGGCTGCGCAGCCGCGGAGGTCCGAGCTGCTAAGGCAATAGCATCACTCTCTGAGCCACGCGAATTCCCGGACAAATTTCTTCCTTCCTTTTCCTACCAGCGCCCTCAACGATGAAGCCAAAGTTGCCCTTGCCTTTACGATCTGCGAAGGGACTCCCCACGCAGGCACAGACAGCAGAGCAGCGTGCGCGCGGGGCTACCCGCGGAGGAAGAGGCAAAGCTTACCCTCGCATCATATCTCAGGAAGATGACATCTATCAGACCGATCAACACAGTTTGAGACTGCGCTAGAGAGATACCCTTTTACTCCCAGTTGGGGCACTGTTTTATGAAGCCGTCACAAACCAGTTCCTAAGTAACAGAAGGGGCAGCAAGGAAGCGAGCGCGAGTCTTTAGGGGGAACCCCATCTTCAGCATGTTTCTGTCTCAGGGGACTCACATGGAAAGAGTCTGAGATGGCTAAAGCGCTCACGTGTAACAGGAGAGTAACTGGAAACCCCGCATCTGTGGGGTTGCTCTGTGTTCAGACCCCAGGCGTGGGACGTCGGGCATTTCTGCAAATAAACACTCGAACTCCCTACGCCTTCTGCTCCAGTCGAGCGAGTCGCGGGAAGCTAGCAGCTCAGTCGCTCTTTAGCTAGCTCCCGGCCTTCCCGGGGGGCGCTTCACTACCCGAGAGCAGCCAGGGGCCCCAGCCAAGGTCTTCCCACTCCAGGCGACCACGCAAGGTGAGCGGGAGCCTGGGCCGCGCCTTTCCTGGCGTTTATTCAGCTGCCAAGGGTATCCCGCAGGCCGGGCTCCCAAATGCTTGGGGCGCGAGGCCTCCATGGGAGCCTCAAATGGAGACACAAATCCTTACAGCGAGTCTAAGGAGGACGAAACTTTCCCAGAACCTTAAGTTATTAGGGGGCGGGAGACACACTAGGGTCCGTCTGCCCGACTCCAGCACCTTCCAGGATGCTAAGAGGGGCTTCTTCAATGTCCCCAGAGCCCAAACTATTATTTCCTTTGGGAGGCGTTGGGTGTATGGTGGGAGAATTGTTACCTCTGAGAGCAGAACTCAGGACAGGCAAAGCGACCCGACAGGTGAACGCGGCGGAAGGGAGCAAATGCGTAAAAACCCCTGCACTTACTTCTTCGCTGGCGCCTTCCCCGGGAGGCGTTTTGGCTGCCGATGTATTCCATAAAGTTCAAAATGATAAAAAACCAAGAAATCAGTCGCAAGTGCATAGTAACCCAGTAATGTTTCCCTTCTTTTTCTCCTTTTTCTTTTGATTGTTAATTATATTTAATGTTTTAAAAGTACGTGTAGGTGTTAGGCGTATCTATATGGAGAGCGAGCGAGCGAGAACCCAAGCAGCGGGACTTCTCCACTCAGTTCCAAAAGGCGTGCTGTGATGGCAAGCGAAGCGGGGCGGGTGGACGGGGAAACCAACTATTGTACTTTCAAATTGTCCGAACACCGAACACTGACGGCTCTGCTGGGGTGGCTGTCATCGCTGCAAGCGAAGGTTCCAGGAGCCGCCCAGGCGGCCGCAGGTAGCATGGTGCGCGGCGGCTGCGGCCGCGGGCGGGATCCGGGCGAGCAGCGGCGGCGGAGGCTGCCCCTGGGGCTCAGAGGCTGCGGCGACTGTGGCAGCGGCTGGGGCCCCGGGAGCGCAGGGGAGCGGACGCCGTCGGCACCGCGGCCATGGCCAAGGGGCGGCGGAGAGACCCCGAGCTGCTTCTGGCGTTCGCGAGCAGGAGCCGCTCCAGTGTTGGGCTGGGCTCCGGGGCGCACCCCGTAGAGGAGGAGGGGGAGGGAGGGGGGTGGAGGGGGAGGGAGGGGGTGGAGGGGGAGAGGAGGGGGGGTGGCTGCGGGGGGCGGGGGGCGGGGAAGGAAACTGCTGGAGCAACAACCCTGAGCGACCTCAATAACTTTCAATTTCAAGAGGGAAAGAGGGAGCTGGAAAAGTACAGGCGTTGCGATTTGGCAGAGGGAAGGGAAGAGGCGCCTAAGGGGTCCTGGGTCTGCGGCGGAGCATCTCTGGACACTGCAAAGACGGCTGGAGAACACGAGCTGGGTGGGGTGGGGGAGGGACTTGGGGGAGGCCCCGCGTGCGGACCAGAGCCCCCGAGAAGGGCCGCTCCTGCAGGGAGAGGTGGGCGCCCTGGGACTGGGGGTGTTGATGCTGAGGGTCCAGTGGGCGGGATTCCCCCCCCTCCCCGCCTCCCCAGTTCAGCAGGTCTCGGGGGCCTCAGGGTGGGCAAACCCTGCTCTCGGTGACCATGCTCCCCTGCGCCACTGAGCCCCACCTCACCCTCGACTGCTTCCCCGCGGCCCACCCCTCGACCCTTTGGTAGATAGCTGGAGGGTTTCTGGCTGCGGGCTCCTTCCCAGTTCTCCTTAGCCTCTCCTCTGTTGCTTTCCTTCCTTCCTTTCTTTCAATAAAAGTAGCTGCGGTTGAACGCCGGTCCTGTGGTCCCGAGGGAACTCAAAGGGCTCTGCGGGTCTGCTTGGCTGCGGTTTACCTGCTCGGAAGGGGGAGGACCCAGAGGTGTGTGCGCTCAGGACCGTCCGGTTGGAAATGCTATTGTGCCGGGGCTTTCTTCCAAACCGAGCCTTTACTGTGGCTCTGGAAGATTCCTCCTCCCCTCAGGCAATTCCCTCAGTAGTCAGCTCGCCCTTGTTAGGCTCTTGCGCGCGCTCTCTCTTCCTCTCCCTCTCTCCCTCCCTTCCTTCGACTCTCAATGTTCTTGTGAGGATCTGTTGTGCATTTTGGTTTCTCATCTGGGGTACTGGGAATAATACGTGGAAAGATTTCTCCTGTCTTGGGGGAGGAGGAGAAGTTCCATGACTTTGTGTTCCCAGCGCAAGCGTGGGCTCTTGGCAGTGGAGAACGAGGTTGCCAGGCCCCCAGAAGGGTGGGAGAGCTAAGAGCTGGCGCTTCTGGGCGGTGTGCACCCTGGCTGTTAGTCAGTGTTGAGCTTCCCACCTCTTTTCTCCGTAGCACAAGCCCACAAGCTTTCAGTAGTTACTGAAGAAGTATTTAGTTGAAGATTGCAAGCCCCCAAAGCGTTTTTAATGTAAAACTGTCCTATGTATATTTAATAGAATATCTGAAGGACTACAGTCTTTAGCGCTGCAGCTTTAGACAGGACCAAACTTCTGGGAAGCCACTTTGAAAAAAATCCGCCTGATTCATATGTACCTTGCAAATTCTTATGCTCAAATAATTTAGGTCTTGAAAATCACCACAAACTTCCTGGAAAACAAGATTTGCAGGATTGCTTTCAATTTATAGAGGAGAAACAAAGGTTATTAGCCATATCTATCCCATTTTGCAAACTTACAATGCTCTGGGGTTCTTCTATGCCTCTGGAATTCTTTAGTAGTTATTTGTTAAACACCCCAAAAGGAGGATTGAGGAGATGTATTGGCCTGGATGCAAAAGGAAGGGAACTGGAAATAATGCATTCTTTTCAAGGTTCTGAAAATTAGAAGCTTAGACTGGCTAATTCCTTACTTGAATGTCATTTATTATTTTGCAGACTTGTGTTGGAATTCTGAAAGTAAGCATTATTTTCTTTAGGGTTGATATTACGAGGGCAATAACCCTATTGGTATGATTTTTGCCTTATTTTGAACAACTTCCATGTACAACATTCCTCTTTCTGTGGTGGAACTGTCTCCTGGACAGCCTGTGAGTGCACAGTGAGCATGAACACACGCACATAGCCACCCCCATCTGTTGCATAATGTCTAGTTGTAAATGACTGAGTTTATCACTTTGAACCAGAAGAGTTACCGATAACCAGACAATTCCAATAATGATTATCTAGAAAAGAAGCCACTCTATTTTTCTGTGCCTGTCCCCATCAGCTTTGCTTTCCTTCTTGCTTAATACCTCAGATCTTGAATATCTGTACCATAAAATGTGGGGGGATTTAAAGGCTATGAGAGGCTCCCTTTGAAAAAGACTCCAGAGACTGTCTTTCTAATCCAGGATACTTGAGCCGGATGGGATGAAATTGCAAAAGGGATGTAAAAAAGCAATTTAGTGAAAAACTTCAGGGAAATAAACATGAAGAAAGACACTTCTCACTGTGTGTTGTGCAGACATATGTTCATTTGGATGAGAACAGGAATGGCAGTGCAAATAAATAAACAAACCCAGAGAGAAGCTCCAGTTCTTGAGCCATCCCAGAAAAGAAGTGCTAGATGCAGTGGGCAGGAAAAACTTGTCAAGGAATAAGCACTGTTCAGAGGAAACATAAGGAAAACATTAAATAAATGGAGAGTATTCTTTCTTTCTTGATGCTATGCCTTAGAATAACTTTTCTCTTGATCTATGTTACCTTACTATTAAAAGTGTGTTTACTTTCCTGGCTGCCTTGCATTCCCTTAATTGTCCTAGGATCCTATAAGGCATGCCATGGTTTATTTTGTGCAACATAGTACCTGTTTTTTCATTCAATAAACTACACTCACAAAAACCTGTGGCTGGCGGTGGGTTTCAGAGTTAAAACCTAAAGCAAATTAAAAGCCATAGGCTGAGCATAGAGGTAGACAATTGCTTCTTAGTTTTCTCCAAAAATAAAAAAAATAGATAAATAAGTTCCAGAAAATTTGGATGACCAGTAATCTAAGAGACTCAGGCCAGGAGAATTGTATTGTTTTGGATAAATATAAAGGATTAAACATGTGCGGACTAGTTAATACAATTTCTCATATTTCTTTTACCACCTCCCCCCACCAGGCAGTGACAACAGTAACAAGTTATTTTTATCCATTGCAGCAGTGGCACTTTAAGGAAAGAAAAATGATTCTCATATTGTTGAATCCATACAGCAAATATGTAGAAGGGGGTGAGCTCCAGAAACAGAGAGCAAGCCCAATAGTTTGGAATGGGATATAACTAATAGTGATGAGAGATGTTTGGCAAAGTTGGGGCTGACATCAGTCATTATACCACAGAGCTAATATGCACATTTTGAAAATGCTCAACTCTCCAGTTGCTCAGATCTGGAGACATTTGAGTGTGTATGTCAAATAGGGTGCTGCCTGGGTCTGTGGTACTTTTGTAGCTAGAAGACATCTCTGAAATCCAGAGCAGATAGCGGTATTTCAAAGCTATTGAAATTACTAGACAACTTCTATTTTTAGAGAAAGGAGATAACAATGATTATAGCCATTTAAAAGTGATTCAATATTTATTATAGCATTAAGAAATTGAGAAGATCAGGACCCAAGATAGATTACTTTCTCTCAACAAGAATGTTCTTCCTCCCATTTATGAAGTTATGGAGCATTTATAAAATTGCATGCCTATTTTAAAACTTCATTTAACAAGTGAATATTCAATTGAACTCACTCTAAAAATTTAATCTTGTAAAATTTTGCATAATTAAAGAGCTTTAATATAAAGAGGATATTTGTTGTAGTAAGAAGGCACTAGATGAGGAATCTGGCAATCATGGTGAGTCCTCATTCTATATTTTTATTGTGTACCAGGTTTCTCCATTTGAAAAATGGACAAATTCAACCAAGTGATTTCCAAAGCCTGAAAATAATGGCAATATCTGCAAAAAAACAAAGACAGACTTGTAATTGCAAATGTCAAAGCTATTTCTAGTTGTGTGACATCACAGCTTTCACTTACGGAGTTGTGTTTAATTGAATAGGTCCAGATTTAGAAATCTGCTTTTAAATGCGTTGATTTTCTGGAAATGCCTAACCCATTACAAGAATCCTAGATGACTCTGGCCCAGGAAAGATAAATCCAGGACTAGTTTAATCCATCTAGATGTCCGTAGACTTTGGGATAACAAGGAAGAACAAATGTTAAGCCCTGGATTCTGGGCAGACTCCTAGAGAAAGTAGGGTAAAGGACTTCTGTGTCTCATGGAAATACCACTCATTTCAGTTTGTTTTCAGGAATCACAGGTGAGGGGGAAACATGAACTTTATTGAGTAAGTGCTTTTCTTTTCATTTCATGGTATTCTTTTTTCAGAATAAACGTCATATCATTCATATCGTTTTTATAAGGATTTATATATATCCAATCTCTTTTGTCCCAGGAAACCCTTCAGAAGGTCAGCAGTAAATTTTCAGATTGAGGAATTACAATCAAAGAAATGAAGTGTTTTATGATGTAGAATGTTCAACGAGAGATAATATTTTGCCACTCATTTGTTCAACGGCTCTCATTTGTTCAATGAGAGCCACTTTTGCATTTGCATTTGCATTTGCAATAGCCTCAAAACACTTTGTGTCTTCAATGGGATAACTAAAGCCAGAAAAGAAAAGTCACTTGCTTAAGCTTATGTAAAAAGTATTATGGATAGTTTATATTTTCCCAAGATGTATTCCCTCTGCCTCCCTCATCCTTCAGGATGTTGATTGCAATGAACTAAGTCACCAGAGCGCTCTTCCTCTGGTTTCCTGTTAAGTTCAGCCAGAGGAGGTGCATGCAGAAAATCAAAGTATGGGAGAAAAGAATGATGTTGCTCCCTTCCTGCTTTGGCATCATTCTGGAAGTGTCTGTATCCCTGGGATACTGTGACTGGGTAAAGTAATTCCCTTTCCATGTTCCAGCTCTGAAACAGGGTTAAATAACATCATTTATCTTCCCTGAATCTTTGGTTCTACAGTGAAAATGGCTTCACACTATAACTAGTCCCTAGATGCCTCAACACCTCCTATTTGATTTCTTTTACCCTATCTGCACCATTAAAAATAGTCATTTTATAGAGGTAGCTTCCAGAAATTTTGCTGCATCTCTAAGTGAGACGGAAGCATCAGAGTTGCAACTTGGAATGAGGTTGTATGATTTAAAGCTAGTGCTTTTACTACCATGTCATCCTACCATTTCAGGAGAATACATGCTGATTAAAAGTGAGTTGGGCTGATTAAAAGTGAGTTGGCCGATTAAAAGCAAGTTGGCTGATTAAAAGCGAGTTGGGGGTCAGGATGGGCAGGTGAGAAGCTTATAAAGTGGAAGCAGACACAGCAGACATCAGAGCAAGGTCATTGGCTAAACCAGAGTGAAGAACTGGAATGAGAATGACAAGAAACAAAGCAAAATTCATGTTCAAAATTACGGCCAGAAACAGGGAGACAAACAGGAAAAGAAAGAGCAAGGTAGTCAGGAAACAGCAGTAGAAAAAGTGAAAGCGGACATTGATTTTAAAGCATGTTTTGACTAGGTCACTATTTTTTTTCCTGCTATCTCTAAAACGATTCTTGCATAATCCACAAGCTAATAAGTGTACCTTATTGGAAAGGGAACAGAGTGGTATCTAAGGTCAATCAGTCATCCATTTACCACATGAATGCTTGTTGGTGGTGTCTTCTACGGGCGACTCCAGTCCAGACACAAAGGCAGTGTTTCATGTAAAGTCTATAAGGCAAGAATATTGAGGGGGTGACTTTATGGATTGAATTGGTGCTTTGATTAAAAGCAATGCCTTTGCCAGGCATGGTGGCATGCGCCTATAATCCCAGAGGCTCAGGAGGCTGAGTCAGGAGGATTGCAAGTTCAAAACCAGACTTGGAAATTTATCAAGGCCCTAAGCAACTCCATTAAACCCTGTCTCTAAATACAATATTTAAAAAGGGCTGGGGATGTGGCTCAGAGGTTAAGCACACCTGGGTTCAATCCCTGGTACCAAAAAAAAGCAGTGCCTTTGCTTATGATGGAAATAAAATGACATATAAAAGCACCTGAGGACATCCTCAACAAGAAGTTTTAAGAACTGTCTCTCCAAGAGCCATATTTAAAACCAAAACAACAAAATCTCTTTCCACATAAACCATAAAAGCATCCATGTGATAAGGGCTATGCTGATGATAAAGGAAGAGGAAACAGGGACAATGTAGGACGGGTGGTGAGGAAAGGGGAACTTTGTGTCTAAGATGTACAGTGTTTGAAGCACTGATGGTGAGTACACATGTGGATAAGGAAGGATTCAGATTCCTTCCTTTGCTTGAGGCTGGCCCTGGTTCAGAGGTGGAGGGGGAAATTCCTCCTTTGTGGTGTTTGGTAGAGGTGGCTGGTTGCAGCTGGCTCCCTGCTTGGAGCAGGCAGCCCTACCCTAGGAGTGTTATCAGCCTCCTCATCCTCCCAACAGTTCATTGTGGCTGTGTTGACCATGTGGGAGTGTTGTTAATGGCTGACACCCATGTGGAGGTCTATGTAGGTTAATGATTGGACCACTTTACTGTAGCTACACTGTGGGCTGAGTCCTCTCATATGAGAAAAATGCTATTTTCTTTCTCCTATTTCTTTGAAAGTGTTTGAAGAGATTTGGAGTAACCAATAAAGAAATGAGGATTGGTCTTCCCAGGGGTCTGGCTGCTCCCACTCACCCGCCAAACCTCTCTTCATACCTTCTTGTGTTCCTTTGGGAGGTGTTCTTCCTAGAGGGGTTTGGTGCATCCAAGCTTATCAAAAGTCCCCTGCTGAGTCTCATCCATTTGGCATACTGGCCCTCCCCACCCTAGAAGTTCCCTACTCTGAAACTTAACCCTTGCTCACATACTAGTGATAAAGGGCTGGTTTACCTTCCTCTCCTTCTTGTCCACAATACAATCTGTTCTTTCTAGAAACCCAGTTTGATTTCATATTGGTCTGAATGGTATGTCTCAGATGTGGGGAATTTCGAACCATCATGAGAAAGAGAAAAATCTCTGGTTGGCTGGTGGTCCTGATATTTGACTCATGATGTTCTTTATTTGTTGGTAAGATTGCTTCAGTGAGAAGTATCTGGCAAGAAAAGAGAGGAAATGGGACTTTCTTCCCAGGGAACTTGTATCAGTTATATATTACTGTAAAACAAACAAATCCTATACTGAGTGACTTAAAATGTCAATTATTCATGGCTTCTCACAGCTTTGTGGGAGGACTGGATATCCCACTGGACTCCCCTGGGCCCTCTCATATCCTACATTCAGCTGGCAGGTCAGCTGAGATGACAAAGATGGTTTACTTCTCTTCCCAGGTGCTTTTTTCATCTTTAGAGAATGGGGCTCTCTGGGTAGTAGAGCATGGGAGAGGAAGCTTCAAGACTTCTTGGAAGTCCTCCAGTGTCACCTCTACTGCATTTTGTTGGTCAAAGCAAGTGATGAGGCTGGTCGAAATTCCATGGTTTACCCAATAAACCTCATAATAAGCCTTTTTTTTTCTTTTTTTTAATTGTAGTGTTGGGGATTGAACCAGGGCCTTGTGCTTGCAAGGCAAGCACTCTACCAACCGAGCTATATCCCCTGCCCAAACCTCATCTGTTGATAGGAAGGGCTGCAAAGAATTTTTGTCTACTTTTAATCCACCACAGAACTAATGAGCAAATTACTGATCCCTGTAAAAAGTCAAGCTTTTGAATTGCTTTTCGAGCAATTAGAAAATTGACACTGAATTAAAACAAGAAAGTAAAACTGAGGTACTACACCCTATCCAACCTCCTATTGAGTGTCCTGGTTCTTGATTAGTTAGTTCTTCCTCTGGACTGAGTTTCAACATCCTAGACTTAAAGCCTTAGAATACCGAAGTATAAAGCTCCAGGCCACTTCTGGGACCCATTTAGACTTCAGGTTCATAAGTTAAAACAATTTTGCTTTGGAAGTTATAGAGAAAGATCTTTGTGTCATTTTCATCTTGGGGGAATGCACAAGAGTTTCCCTCACAGAGAGTAATTTTAGCTTGTTATTTCCTTCCTTTGTCTTATGGTAAGATGTTGGGCAGCATTCCTTAAGGTTTGTAGCTACAATATAGAACTCTTCTCATTAAAATGAACCACATGTAAACACCCCTTTTCAGGAGTTCTTCTTTTTGTCTATTAGGACTGACAGCAGGACTTATCATCTTAGTGTGCAAAACATGTAGCTTACATGCCGTAATTCTAAGATTCAATGAAATAAGGTATAATCATCTTAGGGTTTAGGAAAGGAGGCAAATAGACCAATGGATTTGTTTCCTTAGTGTTACTTGAGTCTCTGACTAAGTTGAGTAATATGTTAGTTTTTCATGACTTCATGATGGATTTCATTACTACAGTCTTAAGAATCAGTACATTTTAAAAGTAACACTGCAAATTAAACACAATATGGTGACTTCCATTTTTTATGTTTTTATGATTTGAAAATGGTTTGTTCTAAAATTCAACTGTAGGAAAATTGGTACTCAATGTGACAGTACTGAGAGATGGTAAGGACCTTTCAGAGGTGATTAGGTTTGAGGGGCTCCAACCTCATGAAGAAATTAATGTAATTCCCATAAGAATGGGTTAGTTATTGTGAGAGTTGGTTGTTATAAAGCAAACCTGGTACCTCCCCTTGGCCAGTCTTAAATATGGGCTTCTTTTGCACATATCTGCTTCTGTTCCTGCTTTTCTGCCATGATATAGTGCAGTATAAGGCCATCGCCAGAAGTCCAAAATATGTCAGAGCCATGCTCTTGAACCTCTAGAACCATCAGTGAGAATAAACCTCTCTTCTTTATAAGTTATCTAGTCTTGAGTATTTTGTTTTAGCAACAGAAAGTGGAATAAGACACATGGTGCTGTGGCTTGAAAGTGTCTCTACCAAATTCATATGTTGAAACTTAATCCCCAATGTGATAGTACTAAGAGGTGGGGTCTTCTGAGAAGTGATTAAGTCATTCAGATATGGCCTTCATAAATTTTATTAGTTGCCTTGTAAAAGAGCCTTTAAGATATTGCCATGCCCCATCTACTATGGGAGAGTATAACAAGATGGTACCAACTTTGAAGCAGAGAGCAAATCCTCACCAGATACTGACTCTGTTGGTGTTTTGATCTTGGAATTTTCAGCCTCCAAAACTACATGTAATAAGGTTCTGTTGCATTAAAGTTACCCAGTCTGAAGTAGCTTGTTGTAGCAACAGGAATAGACAGACACAGTTAGTACTGAGAAATTCAGGTTCAATCTAGTTTCTAACAAGTAGTACCTTGAAGATTTCTCTATCAAATAACTATATTTATATGCAGCTTGCTTTTCTTTTCTGTCTCTGTAAGTGCATGTGCATTGGTATTTTTCTCCTATTTGTTCTTGCTATTGAATGTTTTCATATCAGTATGTACCCCACTTAAACCCCTCAAACTTAAAGTTTATTTTAGAACAAATAGCACCATGAAACTTAAGAGTTAGTGGATTATTTTAATAGATTGTTTTCTTTATTTCTGACATTTGGCAAGGAAAGAAAGCATGACCAGAGCAGGGCATTCTGAAAAGTGAGTGTGTGGAGTAGCTGTGTCTAATAAGGATGCTGAGTAAGTTTGGGAGGTGAGAAGATGAGGGGAGAAACAGAAGTTACCAGAAAAGGCAGCAGCACAAGACAAGGTGTGACTGTTCCAAGGATGAAACAAGTGTTTTAGAGACGGCCTTAGGAAATATTAACAAAAAGTTAAATTTATACCTTATTGCAATCTCTTAAACATAGATGGAAATTGTATATAATACTACACAATGAATTATTCTAAAGTCTAAAATTATTCAGATTTGCCTGAACTTTGACATGACCCCGATAAAAGTGAAGAAAAATTTTTCAGAACATTCACTGAAGATTGAAAACAGTTGAACATAATACTCTTGAACCCAGGAGGTGAGGCAAAACACAGAATACCAGTTTTGCTTTTCATCCATTTTCTACTTTAAAGTAATTATTATCAGAATTGATGGTGTTAAAGGTATTTATTAGTAATGATTATATGAAAGGATTGTCTCTGCCATGACCAGCTTCTAAATGCTTCTTTGGGGGATCCTCAATGTCAATAGAGAAATGGATGATTAGAAATTAGCACACATGTTACATTTTAATTTAAGGACTGCTCCAACCAGTGAAAAATATATTAACTTATACCCCAAAGTTTAATATTCACTTTGTTTAATATGAAGATAGTAATTTTCAAAATGTTAAGCAGATGCATTTTTCATTCCCAGAAGATTGTGTATTTTTTTTTCCCATTGTACCAATTGTACCACTTTACCTATTGTATGAAGGCCAGTAATTTTTGGAGGGAAGGGTACCTTAGACTGCAATTTCATTGTTTTGCTTTGAAGTCTCAAAACTGTCTTCCTTCAATCCCTAGTAACAGTATTGTTGCAATGGATCCATTAAGATCAATGTCAAATTTCCTTTTTATATACTAGCAAAGTTATGGGTCCAAATAGACAGTTTCATTGAAACTAGTTATCTAGGAATCAGAACTTAATAGATACCCTCGCATAGGGAAGAAGAAGTGGAGAACCCTTCTGGAACTGGAGGGAGGAGAGTGAGAAAGTAGGATAAAGAAGGCAGACTGTAATCTCTTGATGACTGATAGCTCATGTGGAATTACATGAGGGATGGAATTTACACATTTAGGGCATTGTGTAAAATGTCTATAAGGAACTTATAATCAAATGTCAGAGGATGAGATAAAATTCATCCCTGTGCTGGTGGGAATAAATATAATTTTTTAAAGAGCAAATTTCCTTGGAGACGAGAGACATCTTGTTTAGCACTTAAGTGTGAATGAAAAGTAACTGAAGGAGTTTCCCGGTGACGCTGGCCCTGGCACGCCTTGTGTGGCAGCCCCGGAGCTGTTCAGCATAGTTCTGTGTCTCTTCATGCTGCTTTCTGGACATGTGTAGAGATTGTATTTCCTACTCCTTCTCACTCCCTTTAAAGTTAAGCCTGGTATATGTAAATGGAAAGAAATGAGAGAAGAAATGGTGCCAGTCATTTCCAGATAAAAGTTTGAAGTATCAGGTTTGAATTCACCACATTCTCTTTTTAGTGCCTTTGTGATCCAGGAAGTACATGACAGAATGAAGCCTCCATCACATGAGGTCTCTGAGTGACCATAGTGCACATATCCCTCATTCCCAATTCCTTACTGATCTGTGTTGGGTTCATAGTGTGAGTGAGAAATACATCTTTGTAGATACTGAGCAACTGAGATCTCCCTTAAGTCAGATTCTGTATCCCTAAGTCAGAGCAGTTCTTATCATATATAAATTAAGACATTTGTTCAGAAAGGGAATAAATAAGACATTAAAAAATTATAATTTCTATCAAAGCATCAAAGTGAGAAGTAAATAAATTGAGAAAAGGACCTTAATGAGAATGGGCAAAAATGACTGAAAGATAGAGCAGCTTAGTCCACTGAAATAAGATATATTTGATCTTGGTGAATTAATAGGCATTTAAAAGTTAAATGGATTCTTTTATTTTATGTCCATTGTTAAAGAATGAGTTTTCTATGTAAGTCAGTTTTTCATTACTATAATGAAATACCTGAGGCAGTCTTCCTTTATAAAAACAAAAGAGGCTTATTTAATTCAGTTTGGCTCTGGTGAGGACTACATGGTGCAAGGCAGCAATGTGCAAGAGGGAGAGATCACATTTCCAGAGTGATTAATAGATGAAGCTTTCTTTGGAAACAATTCACTGTCACTGTAGAGGGAGCTCAGGGGTCTCACAAAGTGTACCTTAATTTTTCTGAGGTCAGCTCCCTCAGTGACCTAAGGATCTCCCACTAGGCCCCACCTCTTAAAGGCTCTATGCCATCTAACTAACCCTGCCACACTCACTAGGAACCAAGCTTCTAGCACCCAAGTCCTCCAGAACAAATCACATCCAAACCTCAGAAATTACCTTTAAAACCAGGTTGAGACACATGTATTTCAAAGAACTTGAAAAGTCCTTCCTTGTTGGATCCGTTAATCGAATTTTTCACATTTGGCCAATATTTGAGTCTGATTTCCATTCCTTTAGTATATACCTTCATTTGGCCTTGTCCTTCACCTTCACCATTTCAAACTAAGAAATCTTTGAAAAGTTTAAGACAATTATAAATTTATGCATTTTACTTGGTTAAAGATTTTAATTCTTGTTCTTTTAATAATTCTTCAGTGACTTAGCTATACTTCTTATTTGCAAAGTCTATGGTCAGGTGAGTTCTAAATATACTAGAAAGAAGACCTAACATTTCTGCATTTACTTTAGTAACTGAAACCCATATTTGTTTTTATAACTAAAGAATTCCATATGAATTTTCTGTACAAACTGATCCCAATTTTATTTTTCAGTCATACTTAAGGAAAACATAAACTCCTCAAATAAGGCCATGTGTTTATGCTATTATTCTATTTTTGTTCTGCTAAAAATCCATTCATTTATTTTCAAACTGCTGTAATGTATAAAAGTTGCTTGGATTCTACTTCCACATTGCCAGTCAGCGAACATGCTGAGTGCCTACTCTGTGAACAATAAGCACAATGTATTAAATGTAGTGAGAACGATATTTTTTATTACTGGAAAAAAGAAGTCACTCTCTTAGACTATAGACAAGAGTCTATAGAATGAGTATAGACTCTTGTCTATAGTCTAAGAGACTTATTAGACTATTAATAAGTCTATATTAATAAACTGACCTGTTTGATTAAGACACTGGTTTTTGAAGACTTGAGTGTTAAGCCAGGTTTTGAAGCAAATGAAGTTAAATCTCATGATGATACAGGAATTGAGCAGCTCAAGTGTTGAAGTTATTTCTGTTCCACAGAAAACATAGGTAGGAATTCTTCCGTTCTCCTCTAAGGCCGATTGAATAGCCAGTGTCAGTATATGCCCTTTCAGAATGTTCAACCTCATGTTCAGCAGCAATTCCTGAGAGCTCATGTCCCAGGCCCTGAGCAAAGCACTGTGACCTGTTCTGGCATCCATATACCTCATGGTTCTTCTCTCTGGGTAGGTTGGAAGTTATTCTCAACCTTCTCTTCCATGCTGTGTGTCTTACTATCACTGGAATCTAAAGTATGTGAATTGTATGTGTGTGTGTGTATGTGTGTGTGTGTGTGTGTGTGTGTGTGTTGGGAAGGGTGGATCAATGAGCACTAGAAGCTCTTCATTCCCAAGGTTATTCAGCTTAATAGGCCTTGCTGCTTGGTGGGTATCCTCAAGCAACAGCAGCAACATCACCTGGGAACTTGTTAGAAATGCAGACTTTTAGGCCCCACCCCAGAACTTCTAAATCACAGTGGATCCCACCATTTTAATATTTTTCCAAGTGATTTGTATGCACATTAAGGTTGGAAAAGTTGCTTCTTGACACAATCATCTCAGAGATCCTTTAAAAATACTAATGAATGGACTCCATTTCAATACATTGAAATCAAAGCTGGTTATTGGAGTATCAGCACGATTCAAACACTGCCCAGGAGATTTGAGAGTGGCCCTTGTGTTCAGACTCACTGCTGTATTCTTTCCCAAATGGACCCAAACTTATTTCCAAGTTTCTTTATGTAAGTATTTAAAGTTGGGGGTTGTTGGTACTAAAATAACAAGATATTAAGATCTATCAACATATGATAGCAATGCCCATCAAATAGAATTCACTAAAAAAGCCCTTGTTTAAAAAAAATATTCCAGGTTTAGGTGCAGGGTCTACTGAAATCAGAAATCAGAATTTCCAAAGCAGAGAACTGTCCTTCTGCATATTTAACAGACAGTTCAGGTTCCATTCCTTTCATCTGGTGACCTTGTCTGTGTCCTTAAACATCCTTCATCAGGTGATAAGAGAGAGTAGATTCACAAAGCAGGAGACAAACATGGGAAAGAGAGAATGCGGGATGAGATATAGGTCCCAAAATATCCGATAGAATGGGGCAGAGGTGGAGGTGGGTCTCCAATCAGCCTACATCACTTTATCATTATCAAGAGCCATTGCTGTACCTAGGTCAGTGAATGATTCTCAACAACTCTAAATCTCTTTGTTTGGGAAAGGTCTGGTGCTGAAAGGGTACATTTCAGAGAAGATAATCAGGTTTTGTGTGGAAGAGGGAAAACTAATCAGAATAGTTAATGGAGAGTCTTACGATTCAGTGTGAAGGGAATAAGTACATGTTCTTCAGACCATGGAAAGCTGTCTTTTGGATTCCTTACATTTTTATGTGATTCTCAGGTTGAGGAATACTAATTTCAAAAATGTATAATTTTTTATTGGTAAATATGACACAAAGAACAATAACACATTTCTAAAACTTAAAAGGATTATATTTATTACATCTGTATATGGCCATCTCAACAGAGAATACCAGGTTGGTTTGACAGAGTAATTCTACAAAGATTATGTTAGTTTTCATTCAAGGATGTCTTCTTTTCAAGATTGTACATTGCTGTATAGAATTTTTTGTAACTTTTTTTGTATTTTGTTGTAGGAGAAATACCATGTATTTTAACTATGCACATACCAGAAATACGTGGAACACTCTGCTAGGGGCTACAAATAGAAGGTATTGGAGAATACAGTGCCTGTTTCTAAAGGCTTTAAAAATTTGGAAGTCAGGATTTGTATGCACAAAAAAGAAACAATAATGGAGCAAAGCATGGATTGAGTACCAAATGAGAGATTCAGATATGAAGTACTGAAGAAGTACAGCACTGTGCTGCTATGAATGCTATGTTCAAGGAGGGACCTCCTTGAAAAGTGGTCATGTGACAGGGTACTATTTTCTGTTTCATCGCCAATTTATACTATACAACTTTAATGATTACTTAACTTCTCTGTATATTAGTCAGTTGAATGAAAATGCAATAGAAAAAAAAAAAAAAGGAAAAAACACTTCCTGGATTTCCCCTGCTGAACTTAAGGGAACTTCAAGAACACAATGAGTTATCTTATCTAGTGTGAATATCTAGAGGAATTACAAGACCCTAAGATAATTAGCTTTTGTAATGAGCACCCAAACTGGACATTCGGCTGATAACATTGGCCTGCCTTCTCCTTCTAGCAAAGGGTCGTGATTTCCCAACAAAGGCAGGGGAGTTGCAAAACAGCAGGACTTTGCTACAGTCAGTAATTAATGAAGTGCTAAATGTGTCAGAGCAGAGGCTTCCAGACTAGTGTGTGACTCAAAGGGATAAGAAGCACCCAGCATTTTAAACAAGTGCCACTTAAATAAACAGTAAGTCAAGTGAGTCCCGTCTGTGGAATGGGAAACTGTCTATTGATATCAAGAGTCATTACATGACTGTGTAATACAATATTATAAGGATTAGTCATTCTATTTTGCAACTTGTGAAAAACTAGACATTTTCCCTCGGTTCTATGGAACGTGGGCAATTATCTGCCTCAAAGTGTTCAAGGAAGTCAAAATGAACTCCTAATGCACCGTAGTATTCAAATAAATAACCCATCCGTTACAGTTTCCCACCAGCATGACTTTTCTTTACCCTTTTAGTGAATATGAATCGATCAAGTTAATTATTAATATTGGTAGACAGGCCATATTATTTTACTAATCAACTAATAACTGGGAAACTCAAGGCCTAAAAAGAATTTTCTTTACTGGGAGGAACGTTACTGAGAAAAAAATGACATAAGGGGTCATTTTGCCAAAAATGAAATGTGTTTTTCTACAGAGTAAAAGAATTCCTGAGTAAATTCAGATGGATGTTAAGATATTGTTCACATTACAATTTGAAGGTTTCTTATAGTATTTCCAGGTTTCTGTATGTAAGCATTTAAAGTTGGGGATTGTCCATACTAAGATAACAAGATATTGGGCCTATTAACATATGATAGCAATGTCCATCAAACAGAACTCACTAGAATATATATCTTATCCATATCTATAGATAAAATATTGTTATAGATAAAAATTTGTCCATTAAAAATACTGAGTTGTTTTGCCTTTTTTTTCTACCTAGAAGTTCCCTACTAGAATGGGAAAAGATAAAAATGATCTGATGAAACTCGATTACCCCAGTGTGGGGTTATTTCTACAAGGAATTTCATACATACTTCTGTATAATTGACGTATGGTACAAATACTTGGTAACCCTGAGGGAATGTTTATGTTGAATAAGTCTACCTGAGATTGAAAAGGCAAAACAAATGAAAGAATTCTTAAATATATTCAAATGTTAAAATTTTAGGAGAAGTAAATAAGTCCCTAATTTCCTTTTTCTTTCTTTCTTTTTGCAATATGGAACTAATATACATTTATCTTGCCATAAAGGAACATAAAACATTTTTACAGGTGAATATCTATTCATTTTAAGTGTGAAAATCTGACTCTCATTGAATTTTAGGGAACATTAAATTAGAGAAATAAAGGCTTAGTGTTTGGTTGATTTGATGTGATAGCATTTATTAAATGTAAGCTCATTAAAAGAAACTATCTGCCTTGTACTAAAGCGATTACTGTGAATTTGGAATTTTACCACTTTAAATCACAGAGGCAGTATTTAATGACTTGACCTTAGAGATCTTTGGTTCTGGCACCAGTAACTGAATAAGTTAGAGATATAAATCAGTAGTCTATGCAGCAGAAACATTTCAGATCTATCCATGGACACATTCTGAGTTGTTTGACTTTTTTTCTCTTATAGTTATTTCTTGGGGGCGGGCATTGCTTTGAAGATTGAACTTTCCATGTTTTAAAATGTGTATTGAAAAATAATTTATTGGATCAAGTCTTTTCCTTCAACATACTCTAGAGGGAGTCAAATCTAAGAAAGTTATGTGTGATGCATTTCAAATACTGTTGTTCTTTTTATGAATTCTTTTCCTTGGTAGCAATCTGTTTTGACCCTCTTAGTTAATCGACACCCAGTCCAGGCCTTGGTTAGAACCTGAAGCTAATGAGGCCAAGGAAGATACTGAGCTCCTGGATGAACATCTTACAGAGAAACCAGCTCTTCCTTGGTCACAGCCTGCTGGGGTCAGCACATGTACAGTACACACTTTGGCATGAATGGGGGGAAAAGGTGAGTAGGTCACAGACTCGGGGCCAGGGAAAATCCTTCCTCCCCAACCAAAATAACAAACCAGTTACAGAGTTGTCAATTATGGGTGTCAATAATTAGCTGTTTGAACTTAGAACCACTGCTTAACCTCTTGGAAATACAGTTTTTCAATTCTGCTTAAATAAAAAGTTGACCTAGAAGGTCACAGGTCTGAATTTTATGATATTATTTCTACAGCAGATAGTTTATTATTTGTATGAAAGCATGTCTTAGAAATCTGGGTATGAATCAGAATCTCTTAGAAAAATTTTGGTTGCCCGTTATTTCATTCTTAATATCTGCACACACAAAACTGGACTGCATGTATTTTCCACAAATACCTCCTGTGCGTGTTCAATGTTTGTTTCTTTTATTGCACTATTTCTTTCATTTGGAATTCCTTCATCTTCCATTGACACTTGTAGAAATCCTACGTGTTCCTCAATTGAGGGGTATGTGCTCTGAAAAAAAATCATTATCCCTTCTCAATATAATGGGGATGATTTCTGCTTCCTCTAAATTTCACTTCAGTTTGGATTGTTTTTTCTCTTTCTCTTTTCAGTACTCGGGATTGAACCCAGGGTCTCAAGCGCACTTTTCTCTTTTGACTCTATCAAATCCTGCCTTGTGTTTCAGTTGATTTTTTGGATGTCTTACTCTTCAACAAATGTTGAAGTTCCTTAAATGCAGGAATCTAGTGATCTAATCTTTATATTCTCAATTTTAAGCCATGGGATGTGCTCAAGAATATGTGCAACAAAAATAAACTGACAAAATGAACGAAAGAATCCTTTTTTGAAAAAGAACACCTAACTTTTGAAAAACTGTTAAAGTAGGCATGGAGTTTGTTTTAGGGCGATCACTAATTCCAACTCCTCAAACTTCATAGTGCTTATTTTTTATAAGAAGTTGGTTTTAGGAAATTTTCTCCATAGGAATTGAAGGAGGAAAAAATACTTGACACTTCTTTTTTATTATAATTTACATGCTAATTTCTAAGAATTCATACAGCTTCAGTGTTCTTTGGTGACTTTAAGTTGATATGTACCAGAGGCAGATTTTTTTTTGAGAGAATACTTTTTTAAAGATTTGCATAAAATGTTCACACAATTAATACTCTGTAACCCTTGGAGGTGAGGAATTGACAGCATTTTTTCTTATCAGGTGCCAATTTATTTTTATATCACAAAAGAACCAAATCTCCAAATAAAGATGCACGTGAAATTGGACATGCCCATATTGATGTAAGATGTGTATTAGGATTTTGTTCAAAAGTTTCTTAGTTATTGTTGTACATTTTGTTATTATTCCTTCTTTCTGTCTTCCTACTTTCATTTCTGCTTTTTCTTTCTTCCTTACAACCCACAGTTACACAGATTTATATAGTGGGTTCACAATATGTATTTTGTTGGATTTTTTTCTTACTGCTTCTTCCCCTTAATCAACGTGTGAAATTTTATCCAGGGAAAAAAGTGACATGTGTAGACATATGTAGAGTTCATTGTTGTTTTAAACTTCTAGTTACACATTCCCCCAGTGGCCTCTTACATCCTGAACTCTTCATCCTCTATTTTAGCTCTTCCATATTTCTTTTTTCAGGTGGCTGCCATTTCTCTTCTCTTAGGTATCCAACACTGTGGGAACCCCTTTCATGATAACTGCAAAAACTGAAATCCATGATGATAAGTGTCAAGTGGTGTGGTTGAACCTTTTAGACAGGGGACTCTTATACCTTGTTGTCCCCTGAATAGCATCATGTTATGAACACATATGGTTTCACCAATGGGTGTGGGCAAGGTCTTCCCTCCTACTTCATGCTGAATTTCTTCAACTTAGGTATGGCTTCTTTACTTCTCCAGGCTGACAATAGAGTTCCATCCATGTTGCTTACTTTTCTTATGTTGAGGCGTTTGCACCTCTTCTGGGCTGCTGGGTAGGAAAACTTGCTGTGGTCACACTTCATCCCCATCTACAGATATATCTGAAATATTACTATTAGATGTATACATTAGAGATATGTATCGCTAATAGTAATATAGAGAACTAGGGTTACTGACGGATCACAGAGGCTGAAACATCGAGGAGATTGGTATTAAAGGCCAGATAGAAATAATGGTTTAGAGAGGTATAAATGTCAGGTGCAAGAACAAGCTTGGGTTGGGACTCAGGGCAGCCTGCATTCTCTCTCTGCCCCTTGGATGCATGTTCAGATACTATTTTGGGGTTGTATTACACTGAGCAGTGTGGGATGTGCAGTATCTAGAAATAGACAGTAGAAACTTTATAATAACTAATTGGCCAGGTTAGTTTCTAGTTCTCTTTTGTAGAATGAGGATGCTTCCCTATAAAGTCAGACTAAAGATGTAGCAAAAAACAAAACCTCTTTTTACCTCTTTAATAAAACTGTGAACAGAATCTCAAAATACAAATAATTGGCATCATCTCTAATTCTGTGGCCTGAGTTTCTTTGTCTTCTTTTCACAGCTTGACTTGTGCCTTTAAGTTATGGAGAAACATTTTAAGGATTGAAACCCTTGTGACTCCATTGAAGAGCAATTAATTGTTGGCCCTCACAACATATTGGTGTTGGTGTTATAGTCTTTTCCTTTGGTTTCAGAGTTAACTTCGATTACAGGTTGCTTTCTTTTGCTATTGAAAAATTATGTAACTGATGGTAAGGTGTAACATTTCTATGACCATTATTAATGAAATGCCAGATTCTGTGATGTTATCGTGGAATTGACCTATGTTCATGTGTAGTCTGTTTGGATTAGTAAAGCAAAATACTTTAGATAGGTTAATTTATAAGCAACATAGATTTGTCACAGTTCCAGAGTTTACAAGTTCAAGATCAAGATTGTGCCTCATCACTGGGGACTTCTTGCTGTGTTCTCACATGCTAAAGGAAAGGGAAGCTCCCTCAGGTCTGTTTCAGAAGAGACCTAATCCCATTCATGAGAGTGAAGGCTTCATGACCCAATCACCTTCTGATACAGGACCTGAAGAGCAGGTTTTGAGATCTGAATTTTAGAGGGACACAAGCATTCCGACCTTGGTAGTTTAGAATTTCAGGATTTTAGATTCTGTCTCCCTCCCTCCCTTCCTTCCTTCCTTCCTTCCTTCCTTCCTTCCTTCCTTCCTTCCTTCCTTCCTTCCTTCTGTCCTTCCTTCCTTCTTTCCTGTCCTCCCGTCCTCCTGCCCTTCTTCTGTCTCTTCTTCTAATGCCTGCAAAGTATGGAAAAACTGACTAGGTAATGTGTGTGTTTGCACTGCTCTTTAATCCTTTTTTGGAGCTCCTAATATTAATATCTGATAATGCTAATGCTCAAATATCTTCAAGTAGAAGTTGTAATGTCACAAAACTAATTTTAGAATCTAGAACTGAATATGTCATAGCTACTGTATTTATGTACAAACACATATAAGGATAGTACTGGTATAATTTCTGTTGGAAAAATTGGTGCCATGAGATTAGTCTTCAGAGTAACCTGTGGACTACTTACAGGCACAAAAATGTTTCTGATGGCATTTCCTGCCTTTATGTCAAGAGTATGGTTTGTGCTCCTCATATTGTGTATGTTCGTTGGTAAGATTCTTACTCAGAATAGAAGTAAAGAAACCAAAAAATTAAATATCTCTTATTTTAACTGATAAATTTGCAAAGGATAAATGGTATGGACTTAGAAAGCAGATGTATCTTTCTATATTGCAATAATTATGTCCAACATTTACATACTGATTTTGGAAAACTCATTACCATCCTTGACCTAGACAGGAAAAGCAGTGAGATTTCATTTATAGTAATGTCAAAATATAGGAAAAAAGATTTGGAGAAAAAGAAAAAACTGTGTTGGAGACAGAGGTACAGAAATAAGGAACTTGCATTTATCACAGTAGACTCTCTTAAAAGTTTTACTTGGATGATTATTGGTGTTTTTTTTTCTGTTGCCTCTATATTTGTGTTCAGTCCTTTGCCAAGATATTAAAAAAACAAAAACCAAAGAGTTGAAGCTCAGAGGATCTTATTCACAAATATAAGGGTTTACATTCTTTCTCTATTTTTCCTCTCTCTACCCCAGCAAAGAAATGTGGTCTCAGTGATTTTGAAAATGATATGTTTTATTCAGACTACTAATTCTAGTACTACGGATAACTTGGGTGTCATTACAAATTATTTCATAAGCAATTTGAATTCATACTTCCAAGGTGCTCATCTCTGGTCATCAGGTTTTATATGTAGACTCTATGAGTATTTATTCACATTCATCTTTGCATTTGGGGGCTCTCTATTGAAGGCTGGTGATACTTGGCATTAGATGAAGGGTAGCATCTTTGTGCACTGAGATGACTAAGAATTAATGAGGAGTGCTTAGTCAATATTTGGGTCTTGTCTTATTTTAATACTATATATGTCTCCTTGTCTCCTCATGGAATGTTAACCACTGGGCATAATGGAAATGTGTGATCTTTCTCTTTGGCACTTTGTTTTATACTTTGCAATTTTTATGCTTGCTTTCAATCTCTTTATTTCTGTTAGGAATCATATTTTATCTTTAACTTATCTAGGAATATGATAATTAAGTACCTCATTTTTAATTCTACTAGTGATGAACTTTGATTTAAAAAATGATTTAGTGCAGGGCATGATGGTTCACACTTGTAATCCCAGGGGATAAGGAGGCTGAGGCAGGAAGATCATGAGTTCAAAGCCAGCCTCAGCACAGGGAGGTGCCATGCAATTCAGTGAGACCCTGTCTCTAAATAAAATACAAAATAGGGCTCTGTGTGTGGCTCAGTGGTTGAGTGCCCCTGAGTTTAATCCCTGGTACCCCCCCAAAAAAAAGATTTAGTTTCTTTGTTTCCCTTATTATTGAAGACAGAATACAAATTAGTAACTTTTGTTCATTTAGTTATCCATTTTTAATTCTACAATTACTGTATTTACAGAATAAACACATTGTAGAATTAAACATTTATGTATTTTCCCAATTCATTTGGCCCCATTTGCTTTCTGGAGTCTTGGCCACTTACTCAGTGGGGATCTTTGTCTGTCTCACTGTGCAGTTACCCCACTTCAAATACTACTTTTTGTCTCAGATTGCCTGGCAAGAAGTTGGGCTTTATTGCACCTGATGAAGAGGGATTTGTGATATCATCTAAACTGGGCTCAACTTATCTGAATACCTGAAAATCTCTTTCCACTGGTTCTACATTTAGATGAGCACTGAACATTGAACGCTTTACCATAGCTTCTGTCTTCTAGGAAAGTTAAAATTTGACAAATATTCACTTATTTTTAAATGAATTCCATTTAGTATTATAAAAATTTAGGAATTAAAAAAATAACTCTCCTTTTCTCTTTTCTCCATTCTCCTAACCCAGGACATTTAATATATGTTCTCATATATTTAGAACAGATAATAATACATATCATTTTGCTTTGTGGAGTTTTTATATAAATGGAATAATCATGTATGCATTTCCAGGCAATTTGATTTCTTCGCAAAGCTAAGGATTTTGAAAATTGCCCTTTGCCAACACAGTGCTCTCCAGAGCATTGAATTCCACAGTTTGGACTACCAAGATGTTACCATTGGGAGGTACCAGACTGATTTAATCCATTCCCTTAAAGTATGCATTTTCAGCATTTTGAAGTACAAATAATGCTGCAATAAATATTTCTGTAAATACTTCATGTACCCATGTTTAAATATTTCCCAGGACACAAATGCTATGAGCAAGATTGCTAAGAAGAATGTTATTCACATCTGTTTTACCAGCAGCTCCCACAGTTCTGTGTCTCTTAAATCTGTGATTTTTTTTTCTGTGATCAATTTCACCTACACTTCTAGGAACACTGAATATTATAAATATTTGCACAGTGTTGTTTATCTGTGAAAAATGACATTTAATTATTGTTTTAATTTGTATTTCCTTAACTGAGAAGGTTAAGTAGCTTTCTGTGTTTACTGGCTACTAAGACATCTTCTAAAAGTGCCCATTTTTATTCTTCCTTCATGGTATTTTTGGGCTCACATGAATGAATGATTAAAATGCATGAGAACATTTTACTCTTTAGCCTTTTGTACTATTTGATATACTGATTTTTAGAAATTTATAGTCACATGAGATCATTTGTAGCACATAATAATAATAAGTTTCTCGTTTGTTCATTCAGTTTTATTATCAAATGAGTATTTCAGTTTGATTCTATGCTTAGTAGAATTCAACACCATAATTTTTAAGTTTCTTACTTTGACTCATTCTTAGTTACTAGAAAAACATAAGAAGAAAACAAGCCAAATTTAAAAAAAAAACAGAAATTTTCATATGATGTTTTGACATGTAGCTTTGTGGATACTTTCTGTGCATATTTTTTAAGTTATACATATGTATTTTTAAAATGTCTTAATACCTGTTGTTTTATTTTTTAAGTTCTTAAGAGACAAATGATAATTGTATATATTGATGGAGTAAAATGTAATATTTTAATACTTATTATTTTATGACCTACTTTCCCTCTTAACTGTATAATGCAAACAATTTTGAGAGTATTACTTTTTCATAAATGTTTCAGTGTGGTATATTTCTGAGTCCTTGAATATCTAAGAATGTTTTTCAGTTGTCTTCATGGATGAATAATAACTTGGCTGAATATTAAATTATTGGGTCAAAATGTTTTCTCTCAATTGCTTTTGCCAATTATTACTGCAGAAAGAAAGCTTATGTAAGCTATTCTTTTCCTTCATTTTCATCATGTAAAAATTTTGTCTAGTTTGTGTTTATTTTTATGGATTTATTCTGATATTTGATTTGATCTGACTTTTTTGAGTCCTTTCAGTTAAATTCTCTCTTTCTTTTTTTTTTCTTTTTTCTTTTTTCCCCTGGAAGTTCTTGTGTGTGACATTACAGCGGACTGTGGCGTTCACTGATCTGGTTTGCAATCTTCTTTTTCTCTACCAGCTTTGTGACCTTGGGTTTCTCATTGTACCCTTTTCTACTCAGCTATCATATCTGTAAATAAAATGATGCATTATCTAGGAAGTCAAACATGCAAATGCTTGTACAGTTCTTTGAAAGATGCTCTATGTCAACTACCATTGCTTATTTAGATCTTCATCAGCTTTCCTACATATCGAGCATTTAGTTCTTTTCTTTTCCTCAGTATTTTGGGAGAATATTTCAAGCATATCTACTGCATCATTAGTTTGGGTTCCCCTAGGGTTACAGGTGCCATTTATGCTCTCTGATGTGTATTTAAGTCTTTTAGAGCAGTTTAGCTAAAGGAAGCAATCCTCCCTCCTTTCCTCTGAATCTCTTCTTTGGTTATTCTCTGGATTTTCATCTCATCTTTTGGCTTTCTCTTATGTTTCATAAATGTAACTTCTTGTATCCTATTTAAGATACCAGATATTTACATTTGAAATTTAGTTTTTTCAACGTTCTTTCATTGGACATTTAATTCGATGTAAACTTCCCCACATTGACATTACTTATTTTTCCAGAATTTCAGCTTTTTCTCTTTCTTGTCTTTTTTCTTGTTATCTGCTTTTGGTATTTGGCAATACACTGGCTGTACGCATTTCCCTTTGGCTTCAGAGTCTGTTTCTCTTAGTGATGGCTAATTCTGATTCCCAGACTCATAATCATTGGTTGGTGCAGAGTTGTCCCCAGTATTCACTATTGACAACTGTTTATTATCACTATTTAAGATGTAATCTACTCTTACAGGACACTGCCTGCCATAGTAATTTTGAGCACATGGGTATATGAAATAGTACAATATTCAATATTCCTTTCTTCTACAAATCTTCTCTCTCCTAATGACCCACTTGAAAGACTATACCTTTTAGAATTAAATGTGGCATTATTACTCACACTTTTCCTACCCAGTTTGCAACAGTTTCAGACTTAGATAAGAGATGAACAGGAAGGTCCTAATGATGGAGTTGAGAAATGAATGTGAGAAAAAAAGCTTCAGTCTGATCGAAAAACCTGCACTTAACACTAGGGATGTAGTATATTACCCTCTGAATCATTCATTTTTGATCCAATAAATTGTGATGAATTCATTTTCTACCTAGTATGTACATTACTGGACATATGTTAAGTACTAAACACATCATATCCCTATGTCTTCTTTTTGGTGGGTAGGCTTATTTGAACTCTGGTAGTACCATTGAGTGCATTATTGAGGATTATTTCTAAATGTTTTCTAAATTGTGGTATTAGTTTCCTGTCATCCTTAATTACCAGTGCCATTTTTTTCAGTTTTAAATAGATGGTGAACAGCAAGAAAATTTATCAGAGACTTTCAGCCTTTTTATAACTGAATCATGTATGTATGTTTCAAAAGTATTGCTCAAGTGTTGCCAGGAAAGATGCACCAGTAGGTACTGAGGCTAGGAATCAAAAATGTGTAGTAGTTTTTTTTTTTTTTAAATGATCTTAACCCAAAGTGATGAATATTTGGACATTGAAACATTGAAAATAGGAGATTTTGGAGAAGAGGATAATTCAAGAGATATTTGGGAAATGAAATAGCAGTGCTTAGTAATTATGCATGATGTCTAGGAGAGATTGATGAATAAGAGGAAAAATCCTACAATGACTAACAGATTCCAACTTGCACTGTTGATTCAATAACTTAGTGCAGGGGAGGAGTAGGTTATTGGGCAGGAAATTAAAAATTTCAGATTTTGATGTATTGGACATGTGGAGTCTGCAGCATGTCCATTTGGAGATATTCAGGTGGTAGCTGCAATGATGGACCTGCAATTCAGAAAATCAGCCAGGGTACGAGATTTGGATTTGGGAGTTACCAGCATTTGTGAATGGATATGCTGAATATGAAGGGACAGATGCCAGGGAAAGGGAAGAATATAGCAGGTAGGTCAGTATAAAATTGCAATAATCCAGAAGAAATAATCACTGACTTCTCGAGAGCAGTAACAAAGCAGATGGATGGAAGGTTCATATTTCAGGAAGCTTGCTGTGGTGGCACAGTCAAAAGCCAGGTAAGAAGGTAGTTAGGAAGAATCATTTACTGAGAAAGTGACAGGTGGGACTGAGCATAGAGCCCATGGCAAGTTGTGAAGATTTGCAAAGATTAACATGAGCCAAGAGGAGGGAGGGATAAGAACCAGGCACAGCTGAGATCAGAAACCATAAATTTGTAGGGTAATAGTTTTCAAAATAAAGGATTTTCTTCTTATTTCTTCATATAAATAGCAATGATAGATACCATTTTTTTAAAACAAGTTTGAAGGTTTTCTAAATAGGTACTGCAAAAAGACCAGGGACTTGGAATTGTCAAAAACAGTGAAAGTGTTGGGCTACAGAGGTGTAAGCTGTGCAGAACAGCAGCTGTAACAGTGCATGTGGGTGGGGTTACTAACATTCAAGGAAAGAAAAGATGGGCAAAGAAATCAGTGACTTTAATTTGGCTGAAGATTGAGTGCCTTAGCTTTTGTAAAATCAGTTTGGAGAAGATAAAATTTGCATTATTGATGAAAATTTGGTGTTTGTATTTAGATTTCATTGACTCATTGCCTTCCCATCTCAAACTGCTCCCAATATTAAGTACAGATCATGTATGAATAAAGTGGCTTTATTGTCTGAAATAAAGTATACTGCATTCTAGACATGGTTTTTCCATTTGTATTCATGTAGTCTAAGACTACCTATTTAGCTCTGATGCAGATTTCTTAGTCACAGTTTGTCTATGGCCTGATATCTTATTGTAATAATCATCTTGTGAGCAACATCCATGGCTATCTTGAGGATGAACCCCAACAATAAAGAAATCACATGACTGTCAGATGTTTTGTGGTGATTTCAGGTACAAGTTTTCAACCCTATTATTATCCTTCTACCCTGGCCATTCTGTTGAAATTTTCCTTGGGTAAACCTTTTTAAAAATGCTAATCTCATGATGTCAAAGGATTCACAGTAAAATGAGATTGACTTAGCAGCTCCTTTGCACAGGCATAAGTGAGTGAGCAAGTTGAAGTAGATGCATGACTGGAGAATGAGGATTATATTAGTTATAGAAAAACCACAAGTTATTATTACTATTAATTTTTAATCCAGCCTAGTTCTTATGTGTCTGGAAGTTTACAATTTAATAACAGTGAATGACAAAAATGAACTTAGCAACTTGTAATTTTGCTACCTTCAACTTTGCAAAAGAATAGTAGCAATTACATACTTACTATACAAGTACATATATAAATTTATAAAATATCATTTATGCTGATAGGTTGGTCAAATCACTTAATTAATATGGCAAACTAAACCAACTAACAACCTAAATATTTTTTTGGAGTGGTAATATCTGTTTGCTTCTGTGATGGTCTGTTTCCAAAGATAACTGCCCACTTTAAGCTCCTTTAGGGCAGAGATTTTGTGTTATTCATCTCTTTGTATACTATACTGAGAACACTGATTTAAATATAGTAAATGATCAATGACTTTTCTTGCATGAAGAACACAGAGTGAAAAACTATAAACTAAAAGGAAAATTACTGTTTAAAATATCATAAATTCTAGGAAAAAAATTCCATTGATAGAAATAAACATCCTATTTTGAAACCCAGAACAATACCATAACCATGAATTCTAGTGTGCAGTTGTTGAAATAAACAATTTCCTTTTTCTGTGACACTGAGTCAAGTAAGTATATAAATCTGGTCTTGGCTAATTTGGTGTGGCCAGGAGGATGGACTGATTCATTACATAGATTGGTTTGGATGGGTGAGCCATTTCCCTTTGTCCCTGAAATGTCTCAGTTCTTTTGTCCTTGCTTAAGCAACCTCTTCCCAGTAATGCTTTTGCTTTTGAGTGGGAGGACTTGTTAGACCACAAACTTCCAGGCTCAATTTTTGTATATCCTGATGAAAATTCTCAAATTTCCCTACTGAATGTAAACATCTCTGTGATGTGTTTAAACTGAAGCTTGCTGAGTGTTGGTGAAGGTTTGCTGAAGCGAACAGGGTGATGCATTTGTATTGATCAGGTTGCTTGGAACATGAAAGTGATAAAACAGACACTTTAAACTTGGTGTATATTTGCTTTCCTGTCTCAGTCCACCACCTGCACTGTTATTTCTGCCTCTGCCATTCAGTCTCCTCCCATTATAGACTGTCTGGAATTTACTAACTCCTTTCCTCCTTGCCTGATATTTAACTAGCATTTCTACATTTAGTTTCTTTTCTAATATTTTTGTATTATGAGACTTCATCATTTCTCTCTGCATCTTTCTTAATCTATATTCTGGAATGGCAGCCCCAAACTAATTTTAATGCTGATAACATTTAAAAAAGGAATTTAAAAATATTCCAAGGAATCCCTATAAGTAATGCCATATAAACATGGTTCATGGTCTCTACTTTTATTTTAAAGAGCTTATAGTACATTTATTTTAAAGAGTTTAAAGAGTTAAAGAGTTTAAAGAGTAGCTGATGTGATAAATGAAAGCAACATGCCAATACAATGCAATTATACATTATTACCTTTTGAGACTTGCAACTCTGCTGAACATCCTGAGGACATTAATAAAAACCAAGTGTAAATTGGAGTAGAGACCCAGGATAACTGATGTGAAACTGAGTCAAAGGGGACAAGTCATAGGATTTCTAAATCCAAGTTCTATCAACTAAGGAAATCTGGTTTAGATAGAGTTAATGTGCTCAATGTATCTTTAGGTATGACTAAGTTATTATTAGTAGGTATACATAGGTTTTTGAAAGTAGTTATAGAAGTCCAACAGGTTTGGTATCTAAAATATAATGTAAAAACATTACCTGAAGCACTTGTATAGATTCATTTGCCCTTTTAAGTTCTTTCACATCTATGGTAAGTCTAAGTATCACTTAGCTCCTGAAGACACTTAAAAGAACAGAGATCTGTTAAAATGGTTTTTAAAAGAAAGTTATTTTGATTAATTTTAAAACCTTTGTTGAGATTTTTGCCCTACTCGGAAGTAACAAGTTAGTTTGCCACAGTTTTGTGGATGCAGGCAGAAGACAGGCGATTCCTATTTCAGAGACAAAGGACAGTATTATTAGTAAAAGCAATAGCCAGATTATCAGCATTTTTTTTCATCCTGGTTTCCTATGTCCCAGTTCCAAAGAGACAATGCAAATAAGATTTAGGTAATACCTGTACATATGGTGACATACTAAAGGTAAGGTTCCTGAGATTAAGGAACCTGAATCTTTTATCATTCCTGGTAATCATTTCCTCTTTACTCTGGAGATAGACATACAGGACACTATCCAAACTAGCCCTCTCCTTTGGTGAGAAAGAAACATTGTCTTTACATACCAATACTCTTTGTTTTAAAAATATCTTTTAAGTCATAAACTGTAAAAATTACTTTGCTCACAGATGTGGAAAAATGGAAGAAACTCAGTGGAGAATTATCTTCCAATAACATAACCCTTTTTTTTTTTTTTTTTGACACCGGTTTGGCTTCTGTTGAATTCTTCCATGAGTAGGCAACTTGACTGTCCCCTCCAATTATTCTGATCTACAGAAGCTGGGACCAAATCTGTTCAATTTGTCTCGTAAGACATTAAATTAAGTTTACTATCAGTAGGACTCCAGGCGGCACAATGATGCCGACCAGGAAGATCGAGTATGGTTGAGTTTGCCATCTCCACTCAGCTAGGAAGGTTATTACCATCCATCTGTTTTGTATTTTTGGAAATTTTTTGAGATCTTCCTTCTGGCTTTAATTATTTCCTTTCTTTTGTCCTCTTTATTCCTTTACTGTGGTGTGTGTGTGTGTGTTTTCATAAAGGAGAAAAGATAAATACATATATTCTATCCATCATACATAAACTGGAAGTTACATTGTTTTCTCTACTTTTAGACTGGTATTTATGGGTTAAAGGCTATAAAAAATTATTTAACTCTTCATTAGTGGTGTGCTGACAAAAATTTAATAAATGTTTCTGCAAAAAGTAAAATATAAAAACCCCTGATTTTAAAAATGAAAAGCCCTGATTTTTAGCATTTGGTAATTTTTATGGTGTAAATTGCCTGCCACCACAGTCAATATCAAATTACCAATGTGATATCATTGAACTCGAAACTGGGAAGGGATGTACATATTGGATTGCTATGAGTCAATGGGACCCGTCTCCGTCTCCAGCACACCTCAGAGTACTGAGCATAATACAAGAAATAAACATTAGAATAATAGTCACTAAAAAATGTCTCTCCTCCAGATATCTTACACGTAGGTCACTGAGTGGTCTGAGAAGTTTATTACATAGTTTGCCAGAGCAGTGGTGCAAAGGTGGCCTCACAAGACCCTAGGACATTTTAAGAGGGTTTGATATTTTTCTCTTCGTAAGTGGTTCTATGTGCCCCTATTGAAGAGCTGTAGTAGTAAATATCCAGCCTAATGTTCTTCTAATATGATCAATCTACCTACCATTCAAAAACCCCCAGGTGGTTCTAGCAGCCTTGCTTCATCCATTCACAGACAATACAGCACTCTCATAAACATTTCATGACATACCACTCACTATTCTGGTTTCTGACCTGTTCATGATCTCTTTAGCTTCTGACCTTTTGTATCATTTCCTGTCTATGTCTTTACTTTTGTTCCTTGCATCTTCTGTCCAATAATATTCCTTAGATAGTGACTGATAATCCCAGGATTATATGTGTTTTTGCTGCTTGGCTCGTACCTGTTGTTCAGTGCTCTGCAAAACAAATCTGAACTAGCCAGGCTTCTGGATTCTATCTCATGCCTGAAAACTGCTTCACAGGATTCAAGTTCACACTGTTTTCATGAGCTTTTATGAAAAGAAGTAAAACTTTTCCCAAAGCATGAACATCCTCTATAAAGATCCCCAACAGATGGCCATTGAGCTTCTACTTGATTTGTATCTTCTGGCTTGACAGCCCAGTCACAAATATTGAATTGTAATATACTCTTGGGAAGTGTATTTTGAAAATGATTTTGATGAAGACCCAGTCGATGGATTTGAAACTTTTTCTAATGGATGATATAGATCTATATCTATATATATATATATGTGTGTGTGTGTGTGTGTGTATGTGTGTATGTATATATATATGTACATATATATACACACATGCATTAAAAAGCATGAAACATTATTTTCATAAGACATGCAGAATTGCCCAATCCTAAGTGCTTCAACTATTACGTGGGTTATTGGAAACAAGAAGGTGTTTGACAGGACTTTTCCTGAATTAGATAGATATTTCATAATAAAAGACTACAAATATTTGAAAATCTATGACCTTGAAAACCACAAAAATAACTTTGCTACCCCATATAACAATTCATGATATTTAAGCATGGACAACATAGTCTGAGGACCAACATGAAGTCCAATGTGAGTGATTTCATAAGAATTTTCAGTCTATATATGTCTTTGTTCTATTTCCCTTTATGATGTTAATATTCTATTTTACTAACAATTTTATTATTTTGATTTTTTGATATTTCAATTTTGCCATATGATATTGTTTATTCTTTTTTTCTTTTTTTGGAACCAGGGATTGAACTCAGGGACACTCCACCACTGAGCCACATCCCCAGCCCTATTTTGTGTTTTATTTAGAGACAGGGTCTCACTGAGTTGCTTAGGGCCTCGATAAGTTACTGAGGCTGGCTTTTGAACTTGTGATCCTCCTGACTCAGCCTCCCAAGTCGCTTGGATTACAGGTGTGTGCCACCACACCTGGCACTGATATTGTTTATTCTTATAAGTTGTGAATTAAAAACAAGTTTTGTACAAAAACATAAAATCTTCACTAATTTTCTCTTTATTCAATTCACCAGGAATGAAACACATTGGAATAAAATATGACCTTAACTATATTTCTCATAGATTCTAGATTCTTTCACTCTCTTAACAGAATGCAAAGAGAAGTACTGTACTTAGAAATAGTACCTCAGTGTTTGGCACTAGGAGAAATCTTGTGGATTGTTTGGCAGTGAGAAATTTGCAGAATCTCAAAATGTAGTAAAGACTTAGAAATTAAACATTTTTGAACAAAGAAAAAACTGAGCACCAGGGAGGTGAAAATAATATGATCAATGTCATACAATTGGTTAATGACAAAACCAGGACCTCAACTTACATCCCACTATTTCAAATTCAACAATTTTTTGTACTATCACCTGCTGTTATTATTTTGGCTTGATATGGAAAAATGCATTAACATTGCAGAATTTAAAAATGAAAACCAATGATACTTAAGAAAAGACAAGATAATATGCTCAGGGAATGTGGAGATAATTCATGCTGAATTGCTTGAGGACAATTGCTTGAGAACTCATAACCAGTATATGGAGACAGGTCACCAGGTTAAAAAGTGAGTCACAGATCTTAAAAATTCAGGGTGTTTTGTGACCAATAGCATTTGAAGTTATACAAATCAGATAAGGATAATCAAATCTCATACCACAGTACATAAATTGATTGCCCTAGGGATCCAGCGCCTCCTTTCTCTTCCTCCCTCTCCCTTATGAAGTAATTTCTTGGCCCTTAGAACTGTTTTCACAATTTATTCAAAGAGTTGCTGCCAGAGTCCCATCCCATTTGGCACAAAGAAAGGAACAAAGCCCCCAACAACTCCACTGCTTTCTACACGGGATTTGACTCCCACTGTCTCTTCCTTTCTTGGCTTTGGGTAATGACAGATTGCAGAATCAGATGTTGCACAGAAGTCTTGATAACAAGTTAGAAAGATGATCACTGCCTGCTTGCTCTGTCAGGTTTCTTTTTTACTAGAAAGTTTACTATGTATACTGCCAGGACGTGAGGAAAGAGTCCTAGCTCTATCTTCCCAGGTGTCTAGTTCTGTCTGGCAGGAGTGCAACTAATGACCTCCGGAAGACCAGACTGATTATCTCTGTAGGTCTACTAACTTGTTTCACAGGATGCTAATATGTGTCAGTCACTAAGATTTCACTTAGCAAATCTTTCATACTTGGACCCAATCTGAAAATAAAAATTGTTTTGACTATTTCATAATGGATTGTCTATGTATGTAAGAAATCAAGCTCAGGGGAGCCTTCTGTAGTAGGAAGAGTACTTATGTACCTGGAATCGGAAGTTTGTAATCAGAATTTGGAATCTGAGTGCAGGTTCAGCAGCTCTAAGCAAGACACTTAGGTTCAATATCCCCACTTGTAAAGTGAGGACAGTAATATTCTGCTTGCTGTATAGTAATCGGTAAGAGCCAAATGGAAAAATGTACATGAGGATTTTTCTGTAAACCATATAGTGCTATAGAAATGGAGGATTTCATTATTACCATCTGAAGAATATGGGGGAATTGAAGAAGAGTCTGTGTCACAAGCAGCTGGACTGATAAAAAGTATCAATTTCAATTTGCCTCCAAGAGATTGTGTATCTGACTGTCTCAACTCTGTGACACTGCTATCCTGGTGAGGTGCTACATCTGCTTCTGTATCAGGGCATTCATTCTGATACTGTGCTCAGGGAGGGGTTGTAGAAAGTACATACATGGTGGTGTTTACTGAAAAGAATTTCCAGTGTCCGGAGACGTCCCCAAGCAATGATATTTTTTGAGTTGCACTCCAGTTCATTGTCACTAACTTGGAGTTCTGTACAGTGCCTGATATTGAAGTGAAAGAATACTGAGTTGGGACTCATGAGGCCCAGGTTCCAGTGTTCCCATTGACTAGCCTTGAATAACAAGAATGACAATAATGACAGTGTGGACAATGTTGATGATGGTGAAGATAAAGCAGTAGCAACCATATCTGAGTAATTACTCTGGGCCAGACAGTATGGGAAATGATTTATACACATTAAATTATTAAGCCCTCTCAATAACTCTGTTATAATTATTCCCATTTTACAGATGAGATCACTTAGAATAAGACCTAGAGATTATTGATATTAAGAGCCAAGATTTTTCCTGATAGTCTCATTTCCAAACTCATGCATTTATGGAATCCTCTGACTAATGTTCCTCTGCCTTGGCTGTTTTGATCCAAGGACTGTTCAAACCCTATCATTTTGTAGATTTGATTCTTTTTTTAAAAAAATTTGCTGTACCATATAGAACTCCTGAAGCTCTACTTTGAGTGTGCTTTATCTCTGTAGTAGAATCATATTGCCTGAATTTCCCAATGCACATTTATTGCTTTCTGGATCATTACTTATTTAAGGCCTAAATTCTGTTACTACTGTTTAGAGAATAGGCAAATATTCATACAGGGAATAGGCTTTTATTTCCAAAATGAAATATGACAAGTGTATGAAATTAAGAATGTTCTTTTATAGAAATGCAAGGATGGGGCATTTGGGAGTTCAGAAAGCAGAGGAACTTGGAGAAGAGCAGGTATTTCTAGTGCTGTTCTCAGGGCTCATTTAAAAACCCTACTTTACCAGCAATGAAAGAATAAGGTTAGTTCACCAACACAGTACTCATACAATGAAGAATGATAGGGAAGGGAACTTAGAGAACATCAACTCCCATAGCTACATTTCAGATAAAAGAATTTTTAAAAATGTAATAGGAAAGATCATAAGCTTTGGAGTTTCTTATATCCAAACATAAATCCCTACATTGCTACTTTAGCATTTTCTTTTAGACAATTATTAATTTGTTTGGGGCTCTTCAAAAAATGAGAGTCATATAAGTTGAATATTTCTTATCTGAAATGCTTGGGATCACAACCGTTTCAGATTTTTTAGTTCAGAATATTTACACATAATGAGATGTCTTGGGAGATGGGATGCAGTCTAAACAAAAAATTCATTTATCCTTTTTATACATAGCCTTAAGGAAATTCTAATAAAATATCTTTAATATTTTTGTGCATTTTGATTGTGATCCAGCACAGAAGTTCAGGTGTGGAATTTTCCACTTGTGGCATCATGTAGACCCTGAAAGGATTTCATATTTTGGAACCTTTCAGATATCAGATTTTTGGATTAGTTTTTTATACTATCCATCTCAGTAAGACAGACACAGAGTAAATAGAGGGAGTCTAAAGAGCATTCAATAAACATTAATTCTCCTCCCACTTAAATATCTGATCCTTTCTGAAAGGGTCCAATTCCATCTCACCATGTTCCCTAGGGTCCTCTGACATCCAGTCAGCAATGGTCCCTGTTGGAGGTTTGGTTTACTCTGCTAAGGAGGATGGCAAATCCTTCCTTCCTTCCTTCCTTCCTTCCTTCCTTCCTTCCTTCCTTCCTTCCTTCCTTCCTCTTTCTTTCTTTTTTTTTTTCCACGAGTGATCATTTATTGACATTTAAATATTTTACGTAAATTAATAATTTCTTTAACAATTACATTTAGAGTGAGTGACATTTAGGGCTTTGAATATATGGGATTTCATTTTAAAATAAAGTACTTAAAATAGTGTATCATTTGAAAAGAATTTTCTGAATTTCAGCAAAAATATAATGGGCTTATATTTCTGTGAATTGGTGTATGTAGAGGCTAGGTACAACAATTGGAACTAGTGATCTTTTGGTAAATAAAAAATATGATAGTAGCAATCTTTCTTTCTTTTTCTTTCTTTCTTTCTTTCTTTCTTTCTTTCTTTCTTTCTTTCTTTCTTTCTTTCTTTCTTTCTTTCTTTCTGTATTCTCAAATACCTCCTTGAACCTAAATGTGCCACATTGAAAAAAATAGTTCATGATGTAATAGGAAAGAAAGAGGGAAATTTTATATCCTAAAAAAATATTGATCCCATTCCTTCAATCAGTTCCTCTAGAGAACTTCTTTGTCTAATACAACGTCTTCCTTGATTCCTTTTCTTTTGCCTACAATTACATTGAACATTGGTATTTTGGTATTATCATTTGTTATCTGAATACCTTTGAAGATTCATTCAAAAGTTTCCTTATATTAATTGTTGCTATTTAAGAAGTCATTATTTTAAGTTTAAAAATACTAAAATAACTGAAAGAGGCATAGTGGTAGTTTTGCTTATTGTCCCTTTTCTCCTTCTTCATTTATTTCTTAAGCATTCTCATTCTGAATAACTCCCTAACATGTAGACATAAACTTTCCCTCCGTTTTTCACTCAAATAATTCAAAGTTTCTTAACATTTCATTATAATGCCATGCTCATTCCTTCAATATTTTTATTTTACTCAAACTTTGTCATCATTTTTCCAAGTACATCAATATATTGAAAGAAATTTTGTCATTTTGTGAGCTCTTTCCATTTTCTATATCCTTAGGCTTTCTACTCTTGCTGTGGTTTGGATGTATTTTTTCCCTTGAAGGCTCATGTGTTGGAAACTTTGTCCTTAGTTCAGATGTGTAGAGAAGTGGTGGAACTTTAAGAAGTGAGGCAGAGTGGAAGGCTATTATGTCATTGGGGGTACTGCCCTAAGAAAGAATTGAGGCTGGTCTTGAAGAGTGAGTTCGTTCCTGTGACAGTGTGCTGTTAGAAAAAGAACAGCCCTTGTTCCTTCTGGTCTCTGGCTTTCTGCTTCAGCATGGGGTTGCTCCCTTTTGCAGGTGCCCTTGCCAGGATGCCATCTGCCATCTTGTGATGTGGCAAGTAGGGCTCTCACCAGAGGACAAATCAATGGGGTCACCTCATCTTGGACTCTCATCTTCCAAAACTGTGAGCTAAATTAATATTTTTAAATACTAAAACACCCAGTTTAATTATAGCAATGTAAAAATGCATTAATACAACTCCCTTAAGTGTTTCAAGTTATTTTATTTTCCTATTTTCCATTTCTACTCCTGTACATGGAAACAATATGATGTTTTGGGTATCCTCTTGGAATATCTGACCTTATTAGTGCAACTATTCAGCCAAGTTCATCTTGTTATCACAACCCTTTAGAACCTACTTCCTTTCCATTACTATAGATCATATTTCAACACAGATTGTTAGCAAATCATTCCTGAAATCTTACAGGTACTTACTATTCAATCTGTTCTTCCCCCTGATTCAACTGCATTTTTTTTTTTTTTAGCAAAAAAACATTGTGCTTTGACTTGTTTCTTTCTCCTCAAGTACAACCGTTTAGCATACTTTCACATTACCTATTAAAATAACTCCAACCATTTTTCCAAATTGAAAACAAAATAATTCGACTCCAGTTATTTAACTTGATCTGTCTAACTTGATCTCACATTACCCTCATAACAACTAACTTCAATGTTTTACTGTCAGCACTCCCCTCCTCCTTACACGGGCTCATGTGCATCCCTGGACCTTGACTCACATCATTTTTCCCTACTAAATGTGCCTGGAGAATATTCATGGTTCTTTGTAGTGTCCAGAGAAGTTCTGGAGGCATTCCTTTTTATTTATTTATTTGTTTGTTTGTTTATTTATTTATTTATTTATTTATTTATTTTTGCAGACTGCATTTTGATTCATTGCACACAAATGGGGTATAACTTTTCATTTCTATGGTTGTACATAATGTAGATTCATACCATTCATGTAATCATACATGTACATAAGGTAATGATGTCTAATGCCACCATTTTTCATACTCCCGCACCCTCCTTCCTCTCATTTCCCTCTTTGTAATCTAAACTTCTTCAATTCTTCTCTCACCTCCCACCCTCCAACCTGATTATAGATCATCATTCACTTATCAGGGAGAACATTTGGCCTTTGGGTTTTGGGGCTTGGCTTATTTCACTTAGCATGATATTCTCCAATTCCATCCATTTATTTGCAAATGCCATAATATTATTATTCTTTATGGATGAATAATATTCCATTGTGTATATATACCACAGTTTCTTTATCCATTCATCTGTTGAAGGGCATCTAGGTTGGTTCCACAGTCTAGCAATTGTGAATTGAACTGCTATAAACATTGATATGGTTGCATTACCCACTTTTAACACAGTTATCCCACTCCTTGGTGTATACCCAAAGGACTTAAAATTAGCATACCTTTTTATTATTTTATATGATCATACCTATAATCATAACAGAGAGATAAGATTATATTTTCCCATTTCTCACTTGAAAAGCTCAAGGTAAAAGTACATTTAAGATTGTATAGATCACATGACATGCAATGAATACAAAGTCTTGTGGTTGAGAAAAAACCTATCTTGGCCACTTCAGAACACTTCTAAGAATGGTTCCTGTGCTTCATTATTTTTCTATTCATTCTTCAAGCCCAGCTAGATTCTCTCTGTTCCCTAAAGTTTCTTATGGTTACAAAAGACCACAGAGAAATCTTTTTTGGATGTTTACTTGAAAGATGTTTAATAAATATATTCACTTTGATCTCTGAATGTTCCTGCCTTCTCTATTAGATCATGAATCCAAAGGACTATAGTGACATTTTGCATGGGTAAGGTAGTGGTCTTGAATACTGATTACAGTGTTTTGATATAAAAATTATTTTTGTTGAATGAGTGAATTACTTTTCGTCTTTGTAGGTCAGAATTCTTACGTCTAACATATTCAAAGCAAGAATTCACTCTTGTATTTAATTATTATTATTAATTATTATTTTGACTTGGCAATTCTGTCAAAATTCAAAACAGGCTTATTTACAAAGACAGTTTTTATTTTCCCTATAGCAATTTAGTGGTAGAATTAATACAAGAACTTAAATAAGTTGATTCAGCAGTGCCCAGTATTTTTGCCTCTTGTCCAATGCTTTTCATTTTAATATGAAAAATATTACTTGACATTTCAATCTCTTTTCAGTTCTTAGTTATTAAATATTTTCTGAGAACAAGGTGTGGTTTCTTAGTTTTCTCTGAAAATGGAAGAGACACGGATTAGCTAAGTAAAACTAGCACTATTCCACTGTGATCACCACCAAGATTGACAAATAAAAACTCCTTTTATCATCTTTTGTGACCTTAAATAATCTTTCTGAGCTGCCATGTTACTTTTACATTGTTAAGTTATCTCTATTTGGCTTGAACCTACTCATATGGCAAAATTATACATGATGGATCAAGAACAAACTTTATTAAATTCATACTAATATTTTCTGATCTTTTTGTATGTAAGTCTTAGGAAAAAATACTACATTGGAAATTCTTTGTTCATAACCCTGAATCACATTAAATATATGATGTAAATAAATTTTAAATAAAGTAGATTCATATTGTTTTATTCTTATAACATTTTCCTAAATAAATTCCTATAATTATCACTGATCTGCAGATTTGTCCAATTCTACTGCCTGAATCATATTTCCTAAATGTTAATTCAAGGAAAAGATTATAAACACTTATCTGCACATATCTTACTATGTATGAATGGAGTAAAGAAATTGTGTCTACTGGTAACAAGTGGAGGGAGTTCTCATCCATGTCTCCTACAAGAATGATTTTCAAATTTGTCTCATCTGAGATTTTAAATTATTCAGATGGTTGTTTCTGCTTCTAGAGATTCTAATTTGTATATTTTAGATGGGGCTTAGGTATGTCTCAGGTGTGTGTGTGTGTGTGTGTGTGTGTGTATGCACGTATGTGTGTAAATCTCCATTTATTTCAAAATTGTAAGAATTTTGTAGGTTGTTTGTCTCTTGCTTAGGCATGTCTTGCTTTGGATGTATTAGGTATAGAAAACTCTTACAAAAACAGAACAGAATTCATTGATTCAATAAAAGTTATTTGAATATTAAAGCCCTGAAGTAGACAGAGTTTGAAAATGTTGCTACTCTAACCCATTGCCCAACTCCTTATTTCTTACCATACCCAGCAATTTGTTGAGACTTAAAACTCCTGAATATTACTGTTATAATTATTATTAATTGATAAGTTATAATTCTTCAATTTAATAAGAATTATTGAGCACCTACTTAAGAATATTTAGATTCCTCAAGTCTTGACACCATGAATAAGAAGCAGCCTTGCCATTTAAGGACCTACCATAATCATAAAGATAACCAGATCTGCAAGGAGGTGAGATTATCACATAGCAGAGTCTGTTAGCATGTACTTAAAAGTAGCTATGTGATTTGGGTGTGAAGGAGGAATTTAGAAGAGGTGATAAAGGGCAGAGAGAATATCTACCTTCCCTGGTTAGTGGAAGAAAAGGCCATCAACTGAGGGGTATGCAAACTATGCTGGATTTGATGGAGAAGGAACCAGTAGAGAAGAAGTGGAGAATGTTGGATTTGTTGAGATAATAAGTTGTGAGTTCCAGATAGTTCTGTGTGAAGGTTGAGTGTTGACAAAACATGGAGGCTTGAGTTAGCCCAAGGGATGTATAGACCCAAATTGGGATACAAAACCAATTGATGCATAGTCAGTAACCAGGCAGTAACTGGGTAGGTCAGAGAGGGATCATTAGATCATTGTATAGATTTAGGATATTATTCCAGTTGAGATGGAACTATTGGAGAGTGATGGATTGGAAAAAGTCTTTCTCTGCCTTGAGAAAAGAATAAAAGGGTGCAAAAGTGGAAATGAGAACATTTAGGAAGTTTTTAGGAAGTTTTTGTAATAATGCAAAAGTGGAGAAGAGAAAAGTTAAGTGTGGCTCCAAGGTTTTCCAGAGCAAAGAGTTTTATTTAAAGAATACAACACACACACACACACACACACGGGGGGGGGGGGAGAAGAGAGAGAGACTGACAGACACGGACTCCTCTGGAGAGGAGACTCCAAAGTTTTTGTCCTGAGAATCCAGAATGATAAAAATGGTTGCCAGCATAGACAAAAAGACCTTCAGAGGAGCAGGCTTTGGAGGGACTATCAGGAATTTATTCTGGATCACCAGTTTTTGAACTACAGAAAGACAAAAAGAAATGGGTTCCCCTGGAAGAATTTCTGTTTGCAGAATGAGGTAGACAAAAAAGGATGTGGGGGCTTATCTGGTGAGCTCAACTTCAGTTTGTGACATAAAAACAGTGAGTATTCAGTTTGGTGGATTGTGTAGCAGCTCTCCTTATACTTGCTGCCTTGAAAAATCTAGTTTGTTTCATTTATAGAATTGTTTTATAAAGAGAAATTATTTAATAAAATTTAATGTAGAAAACCATTGCTGGGTCCCGTCTCACCTGACCCTGGATCAAGAACCTTATTTTAATGACTGCTGACAATCAACTATTCAAGTCCAAAACAGAGCTCAGAAGTTTTTAAATCATATGACCTTGATTGTTAAATGTGATTCTATTTGAATAAAAAATGTATTGTTTCCAAAAAAAAAGGAAGTTAATTAGATATCTACGTGGAAATGCTGAGTATGTAGGATATATATGTCTGTAGTTAAGTATATCAGGGTGGAGAAATGAGCAGGAATATAAATAAAACTGTGAGTTGCCTATGTTCAGATAGTAAAAGATGGGGAAAGAACATTTTCTCTTTCTCTCTCCATCTCTAATTTTAATGGTGTTTTCCAGGAACAATATTTCTTAAAAGAAAAATGAAGGTCCTACCCTTTTAGCATGACCTGATTTCAGACTGAGCGAGATTGGGTGACAAAGTAGGAATTTTTTTAATCTTCATAGTTCTTCAATATTGTGATGAATTCAATGAAAGTAGTTAATTTCCCTTAAAAGACAAAGTTTACATTCTCAATGGGGAAGACATGTATTATTAAGATAGATTTGTTGGTGACTCTCAGAAACTTTTCTCAATAGTCAGAAACCCAAAGACATTTCCTCTCATTGGTTTGTTGACTCTTAAATTAAAAAATATTTAATAAGCAGCTGCTCTATAGAGTAAGATGTGCAGGATTTGATGAGGGATAATAAGAAGGGGGAGTATTGCAAGGACTTCTGATGTATTTAGTTTTGGTGAATGGTGATACCCTTTGACCAAGACAAAGATCAGTGAGGAGCAGAGCAATCGTGTTTTGTGAGAAATTAGAGTTCTCTTTTATACCTCTTAAGATTGTAGAAATTAGAGCCTACTCAAATGGATTGTCTAGTGGTCAATTGGTGCAATGTGTTTAGAGCTCATGGAGAGATTAGGATGTGAGGGGGTCCATGCCAGAAACATGGGAACAGAGTGCTCCTAAATCCTTGCTATACTGGGTCTCTTTTACTTTTGGTCACAACTTAAATGTCACTTTCTCATTGGTTTTCCCTTTCCTACCTTATTCTCTTTCTTTTATCCTATCTTGTTTCTTCCATTTCTATTACCATTTAATTCTTATTCATTTGTTTATCTATTGACTTGCTTGTTGTATTTACATATTCACTGCACAGCTGTAGGAAGCCTGTGTGAGTTAAAAGATGACAATGACCATGACTATTTTGTCCTAACTAAGTAACATAAATTCCTGGGACATGGTTACTGACCAACAAATCTGTATAAGTGAATGAGATCTACATTTAGGAGTTTATAATATAGTGTTAGCAATTAAAGTTGAAGATGCCAGTGAAATTTCTAAATATAACATGGAAGAATCATCAGTGAAACAATCTGGGTACATTCCAACATCAAGTAAGAAAATAGAAGAATTGTTAAAAAGCATTTCAGAGAACAGAGAGAGAATAGTGCAGTCTAAGAAGGGAAGTGTTATAAGAACCATTTTTCTTTTTTCTTATTTATTTTTTGTTCAAAGGAGAGCAATTCTTCGTTTTTATTTTTTGTAGGAAGAAAAACACAAATTACACAAAAACAATTCCTCCCCTTTCTGACCAACTCTATGAACTAGAGATATGTAGTGTATTATCCTGTACATTAAAATTTTTTCCTTTAAATTTAGAATTGTTGCGTACATAGTTTGAAGTAGCTGTTGTATTTTTCTTATACTAATGTCCAATGTAGTTAAAATACAAGGCATATCTATATTTGTGTGTCTGTGTGTATGGAGGTGCATGTGTGTATGACAGGGAGTGTATGTATGTATAGGTTCCTTTGTGTTCTTTTAGGTTAAAGGAGGGTTTGAATCAATGAAGTGTCTCCTGAGTTCCGTCCAGGTCTACATAAGAGAGCTCTGAAAATCCAAAGTGCATACGGCCTAAATGTACTGATTAGAACTAAATGTCGCCAGGAATGACCCATGGAGTGAATAATTTGTTTCCCTAGGAACATATGGAATCCACTGACTTCAGGAAATATTTTCAGAGTGCACACATATTTCTTCAAGACGTTAACATCCCAGGGGAGGAGGAGGAATAAAAACATGACAGGGAGTAATTTAAAATGGCAGGTACTGCAGTTTTCTTTTCCTGTGCTGGAAACCTGATATTTGATACGAATGTAGATGATTTTCTTATGATTGCTATAAAAAGTTGATAGTGTTCTTTCCAAAATTCTCCAAGATTTATTTTTGCCTCCTCTTTAGTGGAATTTTGTTGTTTTTGAATGGCTTAGATTGTGGGTACAGAGAAATCAAAACATTGCACATTATTTCTTATAATGTAACCACAAGAAAACGCAAATGCTGAGGCTCTGATTCACAAAAGAGTATTGCCTATTAGTTACGGTATGGTTCAGTGGGAAAATAGAGTCTAAAATTAAATTATATTTCACTAGACTGTAACACAATCAAACCTTGATTTTTGTGTACCAGTTATGTTATTTCCCTTTTTAATTTTAATCTTTTCAGCATTTTTTATAAGATTATAACACCTCAGGAGATTTACATGCTGGACTTTGATAGAGACAACATAGGTTCCAAGCCCCATTTGCCGTTACTAAGATGTGTGACTTTTTGCAAATTGCTTCAATTTGAGTTTCGACTTCCTCACCTATGGAAGAGGGCTGATTCTAACCACTTAAGAACCTATTTTGAGAATTGAATCACATAATAGAAGTGAATAAATGTGTTTTCCTTTTATTATCTATTTTTGGGCTTATACATGTTCAGTCTTTGGTGGATGTTGAAATTGTTAAGAAATGCTCAGTGCATTATCAAAAAAATCCTGGAGAATAGAACCATCCACAGAAAGCTAAGTCTGTAAAGGCAACATATTGTTAAAAAAAAATCAGGATGACTTATGTATGTTCTTCCTTTCTGAAATTAATTTGCTTATTCCATGGAAAGATGTTTGCTGAGTATAAAAACCATGCACTTCAGCAGAGTATATAGATTTTTATGACAGTGGCTTTTTAAGTGATGACACACAATATGAAAAACATTTTAATTTGCAACTCAGTATGTTCATTTATGTATGTGTACATATATGCGTATACACATATATGTCTTATATGCAACAAAAGTTTTATAAAATCATACATATATTTTTTATAAGTGAAATACTCTGATCTTTTCTACTATTGTTTGGTCTGTTTCATTATTTAAAAAAATACTGGGTAAAACCTAATAATTGTATATTCAGATCCACTAATGAATGAATAAATTCACTAAAGAAGTCATCTTAAATCTAGAAAACCGTTCTCTACTTCAGGTATTAATGTATCTGTAACAGAGTCTATTTTCTGATTGTTAAGACAAAAAGCTTTTATATAAGCTTCAAATTTACAAAAATTTTGGAAACCACCAAAGAATCCACAGTCTGAGAGATATCATTGCTTTTGGATAGAAACTAATTAAGTCTTGTAACAAATAAAAACAAAGTCATCAAATCCAACTTGAAGCAAAACTTAGTCAAGACATTTACAAGACAATTGTGTTTGATCTCTTGGTTTATTTGGATTGATAGGGTTGTTGTCTGACAGGCAACAGGGAGCCCTTACAGGGCTGGTTTTCATGGGTAAATGACCTGTGCAGGTCTCACAGTGTTCTCAGACATTGTGCTTGGCCTAATGCTGTGTTGTGAATGTCTTGAAATTCCCAACAATTTTATCTTAGACTTGCGTCTTGTAAGTGAAACATGAACATGTATGTGCACATGAACAGAGAAGGTATGAGCAACATGAGTGTCTGTAGTTCCTTGCCATCCCACTTGGACATTGCTCTTTTGATGCCCTATTAATACAGTGTTGCACTGGACTCATGACGTTTGAGGGGTTCAACATGACAGAGCTAGTGCAAGGTAAGCCTACATAATTTATAATATATACTATAATTTTATATATTTGTATGCATACATATATATACACACACACATATATATTTGAATAGCTCAATTAAGAAAAACCAATAAATAAAGTCATTTTAATTCATCTATTGATTAATTCCTTCCTTTATTCAAACCGTTATTTATTGAACTTCTATTAAACGGTCCTAGAACCTAGAGATTCATAACAGTGAACAAGATAGAGCATCACTGTTCTCATGCATCTCAGTATGTGGGTAAATGGTCATTAAACAAATACTTACATTGATAAATGTTCAATGATGAATGTGTTAAAGGGTTAAGGGACAAAAAGAAAAGATCCAAGATGCTACGAAGGAATTCAATAAACTGCATCTGAGCTGTTAATTTTACTCCTTCAAGAGCAACTTTAAACTTCCTTTTTCCTTTGTTAGTGGGTTTTGCACCCATAGTAGATGCCAGACACTATTTAAGATAACAGAGATATAGTGCTCATTGCTCTCAATCTATTGCCAGTGTTATATATTCACTGTTAATATGTAATAGTGTGTGCTACAATTATGACAGAGATGGATTCGAGGTGGAACAGAGATGAAGTAATCATTCTTTGGGTGGTAGGTGGTAGGAGTGATGGGGATTAAGGTGGAAAGCCCTCAAAAAGCCTTCTACTTAGAGGAATGTGGGAGCAATAATTTTTGTAGGATTTGAGAAATCAATATCTTAAATAGTAGCACCTTAAATCAAGTAGGTCAAAGTCAGAGCTAGCAAACTTTCCAATGATATGCTGATTCTCCACGGGTTTTGATGAGAACTCTGGATTTTCAGTTTTCCAGATTGAAGCAGAGCTTAAACTAGCTCGTGCTTGGAAAGCTCTTCCAATCTCAATTATTTTTTTTAAATCAATCATTATCTATTGCTATTAGAAATGATTTGCTTTTTGGTATTGCTATTTAGAAATAATTTGTTGCTAGATTAATCAATTGATGTCACTGTTCCCACAAAAATGATAGTCGTTGAACTTTACCTTAGCGGGGCTTCTGTCTATTTGATTGATACTGCTGATTATTGGCCAAAAGCTTCATTTTCTTGCCTAACTTTCATGATGTCCTGGGACATTTATCTTACATTTAGTTTTGTATTACTTAATATGTGATTTCCAGGATTACATATCCAAACTAAATTTTTTTCTAGTGTTATATTTTAACATAATAATCTTGCAACCACCTAAACCTTTCAGAACATTCACCAGATTAAAATTACTTTCTATATCAGATTGTACTGAGTAGCCTACAGCAATCCAAGTAATGAAATATTTCCTCTAGTGATTTATAATGATATCATCACTAGTTACTCTGAAGCCAAGGTGGTTTTCCTTGTTTAAAAGCTTGATTTGGGTGAATTTTACATTAATGAATGAAACTTTTCTTTTTTTTTCCTCAAGTGTAATGTGGAGGTCTTCATTTCACTCCTTGGTTGCAATGACATAACAATGCATTGTTTTCCTTTTGTAGATTCCTTTCCTCAAAGTGCTTGAATTCTCATGTTATCCAATGCCAACCTGTATACCACTTACCTCTCCTTGTTCAGTTTGTTTCCTGGAAATGAATTCTCTGTTATGATTACAGATTTAGCATATTATCTTATTTTTATATTTATGTGGGCTTAAGACTGTTTTCTGGTTCCATCGAGTTTGTGTGTTTTCTCCCTCTGAGAGCAAGACTCAGGTTTGTATTTCAGAGTTGCTTAATTTGAGTGACATTTAGAAAAAGATGTTTTGAGTAAATGGGTATGTGTTATAAATGCTTGGATATGAGCATTTCTAAAGCAGGCTTAATTTAAAGGAAAAATATTTCCCTAAAGTAATGAGAACTGTCCAGGACGAAGTATCAATTTCCATTTGTAATTTTAGAAAAATGGAACAATTAAAAAAATCTTCAAATTGTAGGTAGTAAACTAATAGAACCTGGTAGAATCAAGAGGACCAAATATGAGCACCTCACAAGGGGACCGTGGCCATACATATTAAAGGTTCTTTTTTAGTTCCATCTTTTATGTGTGCAGTGTGAGACTTTGGGTACATGATGCTGACACTCAAAAACATCCAAAACCACAAAATCCTATGATTGTATAATTTCTAACAGTCTATATTAGCCTATGTTAGTCTGTATTCCCAAACTCCGTATTATATTCCAAAGCAAGAAGGCTTTTATGTAATGTATTATATAATTATTTATATAATATATAAATATACAATATATTTATATAACATAATATATTATATTCTTGCAGTACAAGAATGCCTCCCTGAACCTATTGTGATCTAGGCAGACTTGAACTGGTTGCCCAGTGGCTGGTACTAGAGCCATTGACAGTACATTCTGAGAGGACCAAGATAAGACTAGAAATCAATGACAGAACAAAATCAGAAAGAAATATGACTGTTTTCTATACTTACACATCTTCAGATTTTGGTCCATGATATATAAAAGAATGTCCAATTTGGAAAAAAACCAACTAAGTGAGATCTTACTTTGGTCCAGTTGCAGTCTACAGGAAGAGAGTGAACTTATCTTCATCCACATATGTGAGAACAACTCATCTTCTTTGAATGAGGGTGACAAGTCAGTGCATTCCCATAGCCTGACCTGTTAGTGAGACACGCCTCCATGACTTACGTTTCAAGTGCCCAACAGACTGTGAACCCAATCAATAAAAGATTGTCGTTGCTAAGTAATAAATATGCAATACAAACAATATACATAATATTACATAAATACATATTATGTATGTTCAATGGAATCTGAGTGAGAAGTACCTCAATTCTGCTATTATCATCATTCCAAATTTTAAGAAATAGGCTGTTTCACCAGGGATGGCGGAAAAACAAAGAGACAAAGAGCTATTCACTAACTTGGACAACAAGAGAACATACCAGGTAAAACTAGGCCCAAATAATTCAGCTTGGGTATCATATTCATTCTTCTCCTATTTATTACTAAATTAAAAGTGAGTCATGCATCATAAGTTCATTTGACTGCCTTATCCTATGAGGTGGTGCTTAGGTTTATGACTGGCAACAAGTACAGCCTTTGGACAGGCAGTTAGAAATGGTAAGTTTGGCAGGTTTTTGTGTTAACAGATTCATAAATATTTTCAAGGTGTTCAAACACCTTGAAACATTCATAGAATTTAGAATTAATTTTATTTAAAATGTTTAAACTTTTTTTTCCTCATATAATCAATGTCCTACTGACTCATAGCTATTATCAATCATAAATAGAGAACAGATGGAAAGAATAGGAGAAAGAGTTGATAACTTTTTTCCTGAAGAAACTTAGCATACAGTGGGAGAATGAGAATTGGTATATTTATAGTAAAGTGGTGTATTTATAGACAAGGAATAGCATTCAATGTAGAATTAAACCTATTTTGATAAAAAATTAAAATATAAGGACTTTGCTGCAGACCAAATCATCTCAGACAAAGAAGTTGGTTTTTGGGGAGAGATGGTCAGATAGTCATTGCACTTATAAAGGGGAGAGGGCCAGCCAGGTCAGAAGTAGAATCATCAGAGATCATTTCAGACCCAGCTGGAAGGCAGACCAGCTCAGAAAAACTCAGCTCTTGGGTTCCCATTAAGGATTAGATACTGCGATAATGTTCACATGAGTTGTGAATTCCTCATAAGAACTTCAGTGTGAAATTACAATTATGAAGCTCCATAAACGATATTCCAACTTTATGGATGAGAAAATGATGACATAGGGTAGTCAAATAACTTGTAGAGTCATTCAGAGAGTAAGTGGGAGATTTGAGATTTGGACTTGGGAATTCTGATATTGAGGTCCTCCCAAAGGAACATTGAGGGATCCAAACCCAGGACAAGAGGGTTCAGGTGAAAGGATATCCAAGACCTAGAGTAGATTTCAGTGGGGTTTACTTACTATTCCTGCTGTTATTGAAAACTTTTTCTTCCAACTCCTCAAAATCCTTAAAGGTGCCAGGTAACTCATAAAACCAGATAGTTCTCCACCCTAGCCACTAGGTGGACTAGGTGATGGTTAATGCTATGAACTCAGGATTGTTTCTGATAATGAACAAGTTTTCAGTGTCCAAACTAGGCATTCATTTTGAATAGTGGTGATGTGGGCAATTGTTTTTAAAAAGAAAAACAGGTGTTGAAGGGACAGATTCTCTCATTTCCTAATTATTTATTGAGTAGGTATGATGTGCCAGGATGCATAAGCAGTGTATAGTGACCAATATGAATAGTTAAGGAGGCCTATTTATTAAAGAGGCCTATATAATAACCTAGACAGAGATGTATACCCAGCATAAAGTTGAAGAGAAATACTCCAAAGCAGTGTTTGTATATGTTAACATATGTGGCATAATCAAGACAATAAAAAGATTAGGTATGAAATACCAAAACTGCATAAGGGCTTTGCTAACTATGCTGCAGGATGTAGTAGCTTTAGAGAATACAGTAGGTTTGTATCAAAGTTGCCCATACTCTGCCCATACAGAGTGTGGATTGTGTATTGTTCTTTTATTTTTAGTGACAATGACTCAAATTATAATTGAATATGCCTGACCACCACATCTCTCTGAAACCATATGCATTTGAAGATTTTTATTTACTAATTCTTATTTAAATATTTGCTAGTTCCTCACTTCATATGAATTAAAGGCATCAAACTTCTAATTAGAGGCTCTGGTCAGATGTTACAGCCAGCATTCTTATAACCATTTAATAATAGAAATATAGAAAGCAGCAAATTAAATATTATATGATGAGGAAATATATTAATGGTCTAAGTTTTGTGTATATATACATACATAAAACTTATATTAGCCAAAGACATCATTGAGGAAAAAATTTTGAATTTCAAACTTCAATAAACTTTATTTTTCCCAGATTGTTATTTTGTGTTTTGGAAAGGCAACATTTGGGGAGCTGAATTTTATGAGGTCAGATATGATTTTTTTTTTGTGGTACCAATTAGTGTTAAGATTGGTGTAGGATTTGTGACCCAAAAAGAACGCCAGGTTTGATATTGCCACACATATTGGCCAAAATAAGAGAGCTGGCTTTATCTCAACACATATGATGGCAACATGAAATTAACTTTCAAACATATAACTCTTTCCATTCTGAAATTCTCATAAAAATTTATTTAAGTCTGTATCTCAAGAGAAACAATATTTAATTCTGAAGAAAAAAAATTGAATACAAAAAGATCTATGCATTTATATAAATTTGGGGAATCATTAGTTCAATAAAATAAAATTTTGTAATCAATCCTTAAATTCTAAGAAAAATTATGATGAAATCTTTGTAGTTAATAGGAAGCAAACATATTAAGATGTCTTACTTTTCTCATTTAAGAAAGTACTCAGAAATTCAATTTTATTATATTAAATTATAGAATCTGTCAAGATTTTTTTCAACTAGAAACTTTACATTGCCTGGAAAATGATTTTTAGCTTTTAAACCCTTATGAAAACTGGTCTATGGATATTCTCCAAAATTATCTTATTTTTCAGTCAATATCAGTGCAATAGGTAGTTTTGACTACAACTTTAAGTAACACTGAATCACAAAATTTGGATTTTTAATTTTCTATTTCCACAGTAAAGTTACTAACAGCAGACATTATCAAGGCAAATGTGTTTGTGTTAAAAATTAGTATAACAACTAAAGAAATTTTGGGGTATATAAATGGAATGAAAATGTATAACTAATATGAACAGTAATGAGAAAGAAAAGAAAAAAATCAGTTATAAAAGGACAACGATGCTAAAATAAATCCTAATTTTTTAGTAATCCCAATAAATATGAATGGAATAAACTTTTTGGTTAAAGGCTAATAATCTCAGATAGAATAAAAAGAATAAGATCATTTATACTTATGAGAATCACATCTTAAATATACTTAAAATGATTAGTATTTATTGAGGAATTAGCACATTTTCTAGGGCTTTACTTACAGTAAGTTCTTCAAATATCACAAAAGTTCTTTGAGATAGTGTAAAGAATGGGATAATTTCAGTCAGTTTAGATTGACTTTATGCTTATATCCAGAACTGCCTGGAATATGGTAATCACCTTTAGGCAATGCTATAAAATATATTAATCAATAATAAATTACGTTCTGTAACCATGGGTTCATGAGTTGTTCTGGAGAGGATGTGCCAGACTATCAACATCATTTTGTGGTTTATGACTTGTATCTGTTTTGAACGGACCCTGAGTGATCATTATGTTTAAGGATGGATGATTGTATAGCTGGAATGTAATTCTGTAACCACCTCCCTGTTAGAGACCTTCATCCTGAGTGGACTTTGCTCTTCCTGGTACTAAGAATAGGAAGAGAGACCTGAGTTTGCATGCTTCTAATGCCATCTGATGGTCTCTGCCGTATTTATGATACAGCATAAAGGCCCTTGCCAGATATCAGTATCATGCTCTTAGACTCTTCAGTTTCCAGAACTGTGAGAAATAAATTTTTTTAAAGAGATTTTTTTCAGTCTCTGGTATTTTGTTACAGCAGAAAAAGAACTAAGGCAAAGTTCAACCTGTTTTATCCACACCTTTACCCATTTTCCTCCTTCCTCTGTTATTTTTAAGCAAAATCCAAAGAGAGATCTTATAATTTCTACTCTTTACCAATATCACCATGTATCACTAAAAAGTACAGACACACGCACACAAAAATAGCTACAGTCACATTAGAAATATCTAAACACAAACTGTATTTTCACAAAAAGTCCAAATGTCTCAGAAAACTCATTTAATTCTTAGTGTTTTGTTAAATATGATGCATATAAGGTCTGATTAGTTGATTTGCTTAATTGACTTTTATTCTCTTTGCTTCCTGTTTCTGTTTTTCCACCTTGTAGTTTATACCTTGAAGAAAGTGTCTTCCAGGGTTTCCTAATCTGAAGTTTGATTATTATATTCCAGTTGCACAGTTTTATATTCTACTCTGTATTTCCTGTAAACTATACTTTATTTTTAGAAGACTGATTAAATTAAGATTCAATTTATCAAATTATTTTATGAGAACCAGACCTGATGCAGAAACACATTGTCTTTGTTTTACTCCATTAATTCACTGAGGAGTTACAGAATTATGATTTTTCAAATGAGATGGTTTTTACTAGTAGGAAAGTTGGCCTTTCATCATTCTTTTGCCTGATATCTGTGTCTTTAAAATATTATTTCATATATTTTGCCCACATTTTTGGTGGTTTCAGGTGGTGGGTTAAATCAGACTCACTCCTATTTATGCCATCTAGGACAGAACTAGAAATCCCTTTATTATTTATTAATAGAACTTCATAATTTTCCTTTACAGATCTTGTATATGTTTTATAAAATTTATTGCTAGAGACAAGTTTATTGATATAGAAATCTATAAACTCTAGTACTGGATATTCAAGTACGTGTCTCTATAGCAACCTTGATTAGATTTAACAACCTATGCAATTCTTGTTCTAGATTCTCTTCTGAATGTGAAGACAAGTCAGAAATGTTCTCTGCCCCAGTGAGCTGATTGGGGAATGATCCAAAAAATATTTTGGCAACTCCGTAGGAACTGTTTGGAGGACATATCATTTGAACTAGGATCTGCAGTCTACATAGATTTTTGTCATAAAAATGATGGAAAATAAATGAACTCCAGGAATAAGGAACAATAGGATCAAAGGCACCAATCTGTGAAAAAAGTGTTTCTCAAAAAATGCAATGCCTTTTCCAGTTTATCTAGAATTGAGTTATTAATTTAAAAAAACTTGAAAAATAAGATAGGAAAGGTAGTTTAATAAGAGATCCCCAAGAGTATTGAATTTAAAACTAACTATTCTGGTCTTCTTCCTGTGACCAATGGGACATATTGAAAAGATTCGGGGAGAACAACAATAACTTAACAGATGCATTTCAGATAGAACAGGCTGGCTATGTGTGAAACAAAAATTCAGTCTGTTGTTAATGAAGAGAACAAATAAGGCAGCAACATTCTACTGGGATTTCTCAGGAACTCTCCCAAACACATAATGGCAAAGACAAACTTAATCAAATGAATACTAGGATAGACTTGTGTGTATATTGTCTAATGAAAAATAATTATTAGGAAACCATGATTGAAAACTACCTAAATTTCACAACATTAATTTCAGCTGCATTGTATTTGATAAGTTGGGGAGGGAGGATTAAAATGTACCATTGAGTGAATTTTATCTTTTATTCAATTCTCTACCAAGGATAACTGATGTGCGAGATTTTTCCATGCTGGAAGATGATTCGTTTCACATTTTCAATATATAGTTTGTTTACTGCTAAAGACCACATCAGAAAAACAAATTCACTCATAAAGCAGCTCATTCTCTCTGATCATTCTTTTAAAAAAAAATCTCTTATATTCAACATCAAAAACATTTACCCATTTAAGAGAGACCAAGCCTTGACTCATGATTGTGCACCATGTTGATGATATTAAGCATATCATATGGAATGGTAAGTCAGTTCTTTGACCTATTTCACAAACTTCTTTGTGAATCTCATTAGCATATGCTTTTTGTTTTATTAAATCACAGTGCTTTAAAGCTTCAAGGGGATCGCACTCAAATGAGAAACATCTCCTTTATCTTTACTAGTCCCTTCCTTGACCTACCATTGTCCTCTTGCCAGGGTGTCATATGCTTATACATGCTTAAAGAAGCCCAAGAAAGAGCTTATGGGGATATTTCTAAGTTTCCTGAGGAAATGGTAAAGGGTAAGGAGTTCTTTGTCTCAGTTTAGACATTCTTAGTTTTGAACACCCTAAGAAGAATACTCTAGTTTCAGGAAGACTTAAGATTTGATTTATTTAGCTTTCTGAAAAGATAAAAAGTGATCTTGTCAAGAGATGCAAAACAAGCATTTGACGAAATTCAACATTCATTTCTCACAAAACACTAAAAAATTTGGGACTGAAGTAAACTTGCTCTCTGCTTAGGGTGTTAAAAAGTGTTGACATAGGGTATCCAAATCAAAGTGTTTTTGAGCTGAGTGTTGTCTGAAGTCTTGAGGAAATATCTACTTCCAAGCACATTGTTTGCAGAATTTAATTTCCTGTAGTTGTAAGAGTGCAGTTGCTGTTTCTTGCTCATGTCAACTAGTGACCACACTCAGCAACTAAAGGTTACCCACATTTTCTGACACTTGGCTTCTTCCTCCAAGCCAACAATACTGTGTCTTGTCATTCTCAAATTTCAAATCTCCATAACCAGCTGAAGAAAATTTTCGATTGTTGAATGGCTCATGTGATTACATCGGGTGTACTTAGATAATTTTTCCTTCTTAAATCCAAGTGTGTGACATAACATAACTTGTCACAGCAGTAAAATTCATCAACTCCACCATCCCAGAGATTATGTAGGGCATTATCAGACAAAAGAGAACTGAGAATGTGTCATTGACATACTTATCCATAAATAATGGCAAGAGTAATTATTTGAATAAAATAGAGATGAGAAAGGGAAATAATATTAGATCTTGAGAAGGAATCAAACACAAAATAAAGAGCGAACAATATTAGCACATAAAACGAATTCTCACCTCATGAATTATAATTATCATTTTGATGATTGAAAATAATAACATCTTCCGATACTCAAGACAATGATATTTAACAGTGGGAAGTTTAAGAGAACTAGATGGAATTAGAGTTTCCATATTTCACTCTAAGGTATAATGTTGATACCAATAAAGAAACCAGAAAAGAAAAAAGATACAAAGATATTTACATACTCAAAAAAACTATATATAAATCAAAATGGAATCCTAAATGTGTTAGAATAACTGATGGGAAGATTGAAAAAAGAGAAAGCGAGGAATAAGAATCTAAGGAAATAAACATGAGTCAAATAAAATACACTCTTAACCTCTAACATGTCAATAACTACTTTACAAATGGTCAAAATGTCAATTAAAAAGCAGATATTGTCTGAACAAATATTGTCAAGAACAAAATCAAAATCCAATTTTATGCTTTTTTAAACTTCAAATTCAATGCCATATATGAATGTAAAGAGATAAAAATTACATATTATAAAAATATTCACTGCTTAAAAATCAGGAGTAGTTAGATTAGTATCAAATAAATTAGACTTAAAAGTAAAGGAAGTGAAAGCTACTAAAGACAAGAGGGATATTACATAATTACAAAGTGATCATTCCACTAAAAAGACAATGATTTTGTGTGATCAAACAAGCAACAGAGCCTCAAAATCCATGAAGAAAAAACTGAAAGAATGGAAACAAGAAACAGACAAACCTACAGTTGTCATTGAGAACTTCAACACCTTCTTCCTGGCAACTGGTAGAAATACTAGACAAATTCAGAGAGATTACAGAAAACCTTAGTGATGTATTATCTACTAGAATCCTATTGGCATAAATAGAATGCCCAAGCAAGCCAAGTACACGTTCTTTACAAACAACCTGTGGAATATTCACTACAATATCCACATCCTTGATTATAAATTATTTAAACCTCAAAAAATGATAATTTAAAACATACACAAAATTCTATTAATATAGCATAAATTATAATGCAAATATAAATTTAATAATTTTAAAGGAACTCAATGTGTTTTGTGACCACAGTGAAATTCGAATGAAAATTAAACAACCTGCTTTCAAATATCTACAGGATCAAAAGAAAGTCTCGAAGGAGAGGAAAGTAAATACAGAGAACTAAATGAAAATGAAATACAGTCCAACTATGTGGGATAGAGCTAAAGCTGCATGGGAAGTGAAATTCATAGTACTACACTTTGACATTAGAAAAGAGGAAAGTTCACTAATCAATATAAATTCTTACCTGAAGAGAGTAGGAAAAGCAAAGCAAAGCATATTCCAAGAAAGCAGAAGAAAGGAAAAAAAGAAGAGAGAAGAAGCATTAATAATGAAATTTTTTTTTAAAAAAATGAAGAAAAATCAATGAAGTAGAGAGCTGGTTCTTTGAAAAACCCAATGTAATCAATAAAACTCTAGCAAGACTGACAAAAATAAAAAGACACAAATCGCTAGCATTAGAAGTAAAATGATCTATTACAATAGACTCAGCAGTTATTAAGGGGATACTAAAGGCATGTACTCAAATTCAAGAAATTAGAGGAAATGAACCATTTCTTTGAAAATCACAAGCTGTCCATCTGAGGAGAAATGGACACCCTGAACAGATTCAGAGCCATAAATAAACAGAAGTCATACTTTAAAAAAAATCTGTAAACCAAAATTTCAGAGGAGAATTCTATCAAAAATTTAAGATTAAGAACAAGGCAAGGGTGTCTACTCTTACTCAACATGACAGTATAAGTGTTAACCATTGGAATAAGGCAAGAGAAGGAAACGAAAAGTATCAGATTGAAAAAAATCAATGAAATTGTATATCTCTATAGATGATAGAATTGCTCTTTACGGGAAACGATAAGATACATACCAGCATATTAATAAATTTCAGTATACACAATTAACAAATGATTAGTAACAAGAACATACAAAGAACTTTAACCAAGTTATTAAAAAATGACAAGTATGTGCAGTATTTCTCAGAAGTGGAAACATATGAGACGAGTAACCTAAGAAAAGTGGAGCAACATTGTTATCAATTAGCAAAGGACACACACTTATAGAAAAACCAGAACTCAAACTTGGGTCTCCCTGATACCAAACTTCAGTTCCTTTCCTGAACTGAGCCCATTAAGCTATTTTTAATAACTGGGATTTGAGGTATTTCAGAAAAGCCTTTCAAATAAAATATTTCTGAAGTTTGACTTTCTAAGGTGGGACAAATAGTTTTCTTATTTGTGGAACAAAGTCAAAGAGTTTTAACAGGAATCTTTCTTAAATGTTTAATTTTCTATGTTCCAAAATAAGGGTATTAAGTTCCATTTAACATTTCTTTAGTACTGTGGGATGCCCTTTATGAATATCAACTATTGTGATGAATTGATGTTCCTTATAATTCTTCAAAGTTTTTGGTCTTTATGCTAAATAGTGATAGCCTGCCAGGTTTTAGAGTTTATATTCCAAATTGTATAGTTTTATCATATCTTTCTCTAGTTTTTCTCTGTTTGGTGTATTTTGCTAGGAGACATGAACTGTATAGCCAAACTTCACAGAGTTTTTTTAAAATATATAAAATAGTGATTAAAATGCATTTCTTTAGAAGATTGTGGTCCCTTCAAAGAACTGTGGACATCTGTTTTGGATATTGAAAGGCTCCTTTTCCTCACTTCTGTATTAAAACCTCCTAACATACATAAATGCTGGATGTGTAACTAGCAATCAGTAAAATTATAAAATGTCAAACTTTTTTTTTTAGTTTAGCAAAGATTGATGTTAACATGCACAATCGCCCTAAAGAACAGAAATATTGTTATCCATGTAAGAAATGGATTTTCCGATAAAGTATATTTTTATTTTTCAAAGAACAGAGAATATGAAACTGCAGGTTTCTTTCTTTTCTTATGAGACAATACAGGATTTCTTTTGACAAGAAATGTCTTAAGACAGTATTAGAGAATGAAGATCATTGAACATTCAGCCTCAATTTAAAAAGAAACACCTATGGCTGGTGAGGAAGCTACCTGAGATTATATATGAATACTCTGATGTAAAGCCAAATTATTCTTCATAATACCAATTTTTACATGAAATGGATTTAGTATAACAGAGCCTTTGAATATTGATAAATCTTAAGTGATTTTCTATTTGATGTCTTACTATTCTAAAACACTTATTTCAGTTACTTGGTCAAAGAAGAATATTTCTTAGAACTATGTTTTTAGTTAATTACTACCAAAAATAATTTCAAAAGAACACAATGGGTAGTTGTTTTCCATTTCCCACTTGTATATATTTAAGCAGAAACATTATTTCATAAGAGAATGGATAGCTTCAAATAAGAGGACTTCTAATTATCAATAAAAGGTGGTTTCTGAGCTATGTTCATGTACATGCTTGAATGTGGCACAGTGGGTTCTGGCATTTTGTGTATCCACAAGATACTAATATTCTTTTAAAAAAGTAAACTGCAAAAGGATTGAAGCTGGGCGCGGTGGCGCATGCCCCGTAATCCCAGCACTTGGGAGGCTGAGGCAGGAGGATCTGGAGTTCAAAGCCAGCCTCAGCAACTTAGCGAGGCCCTAAGCAAATCAGTGAGACCCTGTCTCTAAATAAAATACAAAATAGGGCTGGGGATGTGGCTCAGTGGTGGAGTGCCCCTGAGTTTAATCCCTGGTTCCAAAAAAAAAAAAAAAAAAAGGATTGAAGAGGGATTGGTGGAGTGGAGGGAGAGGAGCAGGGCAGGGAAGTGGAGTGCTGAGGATTGAATTGGAGTGGGTTGTGTTCCAGGTTTTTGTGATTATGTCATGGTGTAACCTGGTGTTGTGTATAACTAAAACGAATAAAAATAAATAAATAAATAAATAAATAAATAAATAAATAAATGGTGGTTCTTCCCATTAGTGATACGAGGGCAATCAAGTGCAACACTACACTGAGTTCTTGATTGGGACAAACTACAAGCTAGTTAAAAGCATAGTCAGATAGAACATGCATTAGACAGAATGTTTGACCTGTGTGGTAGTCTGGTGATGGTAGAGATTAATTCTCACTGGAAAGGCTGAGTAATCTCATTGTGAGTTGATATTTGCCTGGAATCTTGAAAGGTCACTAGCATTTTATGCTGAAAATATTAGAATAAATTTTAATTCAGTAAAAACAAAAACAAAAAGAACACATAAGAGAGAACTGAGCAAGGAAAGAAAAAGGTATAGGTGGGTTTTTTAGTGGGTAATGTCTTGGAGATGCAATAATAACTTACACAACATCTAAGATGTCACACAGCTAGTTAGTGTCTGAGCTTAGATTAAACTCAGTTTTGCTAAAGTTTAGAGCCAGCACTGCCTCTATAGATGACATCTTTCATACTGGTTGGGTGATACACTTTAGAAATTGAAGATCCGAGCTGAGAACATATTCTCAGACTAACTAAACTGTTACTACAATAATTTACATGTCTATGTTCTTCATTACAATTAGTCTCATAAGGTGCCTATGAGCTGGGACTGAGAGAAGATGAGTTACACAAATATGATGCTGAGTGGCACTCTGTGTCATTAAGGTTTTTTGTAGTCCTAGGCAACAAAAGAGTTGCAATTTGCCTCTTCTCAAGAACCTGCCTTCTTTTTTTTTTTTTTTTATCACCTTTTTTTTTTTTTTTCACATTGTTATTTAACATTAAATATTTGTTTAACAAACAAAAGTGTAGGAGACATACTGGTTGTTATGTCCACCTGTTTTCCTTGAAGAAATTATACTTTACCCTACACTTGTGGTCCCACAGGGACCCTCACGATACTGCTTTAACTCCATCCTTTCTGTAGAGGCCCAGGGCCCAGTCTGAATTAGCCAAGAATACTGCACTTCTCTGAACACCATGATTGGACCAGAAGAGGATGTGATCCAAAGAGACTGATAGGCCAAGGTTCCTGCTATTCCTGCTTTCTTACTAAAAGCAAACCTCTGCACAATGAAATGGATTCACTAGGAGGATGTGAGTCTTGGGCTGCTGTACATTCAATGTGGAAGCAGAATAGGTAAGGGGAGATGGTGGGAAATGAGAGAGAGGAGAGGACAAACTGGGTGGGGCTTGTAGTCTCATTATTTTATTCTGAAAGATATGGGTAACATTTAGAGGATTTTATCAAAATGGACAAATTATCTTAATATTTTGAAAAATATAATAAAAATAACCTGCTGCAGCAGTATCTAGAAAGAAAAGCAAAGACAGGATTTTGGTGGTGGTGATCTATCCTCCATGACAAATGGATCGTGACCTGATACAAAGCCTAACTTCTGATGATGGCTTTGCTATGTGAAGGCTGTCTTGATACAGAAATGTAAGTACAACAGTGGAGCTAAATGCCAGGGAGTTTGAACTGTCCCATCTCTGGATTTTCTAGGGAAGGAAAAACCCCTTGCTATTTTATGTTTGGTTTCTATATTGTGATAGCAAATGAGGTTCTATTAAAACTTTTCAAAAAGGCATCAGGCTGATTGCCAATGTTTACAGTTACAGGGACTATGTTGTGTTATAGGAAAAAAAAATTGGACAGGATTACAAAATAGGCGAAACTCTGTTCATAGAAAGAATTGCTTTTTTCATCAAATTTCCTAGTCCTAATTACTGGTATGTTATTCAAAGCTGTACAACTGTGCATTTGAACAAATTTTCCCTGATATAGAGTTCATCTATGCTATCTTATAAGCATCTCAGATTTGTCACAATCTTATCTGTGTTTTAAGTAATGTCTGTGGTTTAGCTTCTGCAATTCACTGCAGTAAGCTAATCACAGTTTGAAGATGTGCATAACTTTGTTTTGTGATGTTTTCTAGTTCACAACAATATCCTAGTTAACATGTCAGGAAAGTTTCCATGGAAACTAAAGCATAACTTGCCATATTCTACACAGAATATAATAGTTTGTTTTATATCCTTTCTATTAGAAGTTTGAGCTCATATTAATTTTATTTTGCTCTGTATTTTGGTGTTCTAATTTTCCTTTCAATGAAAACAGAAGTTATTTCATATACTAGTATCACAATGTGATACACAAGAAATTTATTTAAACTTTTAAAAATACTTTGGTAGTATGCTTTTAGAAAGTAGAGTGTATAGAAAAAGAATTAGATCAAACTATACGGTAAAACATACTTTTATGTACCTGGAATTTAGAAAAAAATTGAAAATTAAAAATCCATACTTATACTGAAGTGCCTAAATTATTGATGAGATTGTATTATTCAAAAAGGGATTGAGGTATAACTTAAAAGGCAAGGATAGTCTTTAAGTTTTTAACTAAAAATACTAGGTAGTTTTATGGGAATTAGGGCAATAGCCTTCAATATTTCACTTTAAGAAATAGAAAGAGAAGTCCAATTAGTTTTACAGATCAATCATTTATAATTAATTGTGTATATTTAGTTATTTAGCCCCAAATATGCATTGATCACTGAGTTACACTGCTACTAGATTAGGTGTTGCACAGGTCAAAACTACAGTGTTGTAGCTCATTTCAATCAGTTTTAGTTTTTTTTTTTTTTTTAATGAGAAACTGAGAACTGACATGGTATAGATTAGATTATCCACCCAGCCACTCACAAAGCACATCATTATTGTATTGTTATGTTATGGTTTAGATGTGGTGTCCCCAAAACTCATGTGTGAGACAGTGCAAGAAGACTCAGAGGAGAAATGATTGGGTTCTAAGAGTCTTAACCCAATCAGCGAATTAATCCTCTGATAGGGATTAACTGAGTGATAATTGAAGTGGTAGGGTGTGGCTGGAAGAGGAGGGAATTGGGGCATTGTGGCTTTGGAGTATACATTTGTATCTGGCAAGTGGAGACCATTCTTTCTGCTTCCTGATGGTCACATGAGCTGCTTCCCTCTGCCACTCTCTTCTGCCATGATGCCCTACCTCAAGTCCAGAGAGATGGAGTCTGCTGTCTATGTATTGAGACCTCCGAAACCTTGAGCCCCTAAATAAACTTTTCCTCCTCTACAGTTCTTCTGGTTGGGTCTTTTAGTCACAGCAGCAAAAAAGCTGA